>LR736857.1:23956621-24118231 GCA_902654985.2 Oryctes borbonicus | reverse complement strand
CCTGTTTTATTGAAGTAAATATTACAAATTTAAAAGCAATCACAACAATGACATAGTCATTCGTCCGTGCTTATCGGTAGGAAATAAGAGTGCGCAGATTAAAACTCACATAGATAAGGGAAGCTGGCACATCGTTCTGATATCAAATTCTATTTGTACATATACGTAGTTTCGCTGTTTTATTCATTTCCGCTTCTCTTTCAAATTAGTCGTAGGTTTAGAATTTTGTCGTATACATATACCTATTATCATATCAGCATTTAGTTTTTTTCTGCATTTAAAGAAATACTAACGTCTATAAGAACCAGCTTTATAACTGAAAACAGAACAGTCGTTCCTAGTAAAGGTTAATTGGTTAATTCAACCTTCCTTTCTATAAATTAAAAATTTTATTATTTTACGTAGTAAATACCGACTTCTTTTAACTATGTTTTTCAATAATATGGTAAATAAGGTTCTGAAACCAGAATATTTTTCTAGGCGGGCGTGCTAACCACTACACCACGAAGATCTGTCAAGAACGTTCTGTTTTTACTACTTTTACCGACAGAAAGACAGACATATTAATTTTATTCGGTTATCCATAATTATTTTCTCTTTTAAGAAGTTATATAAGCATAAGCATGCTCTTCAAATCAATCAAAATGTGTTACTAATATCCCTTCAATAAAAGCTTCTTATACAGCGTTAGTTTGTTGCAAGATAATGATACCACATTAATATAAAACAAACATTTTATTCTATTAAATATAATAAACTTAAATATTTTTTCCAAAATATTACCACGTGTAAATAAATACATCTTAGTATCCACATATTGTTTCAAAGCGTGTCCGTTGTAGTTGTAATCGTAATCATTAATCCGTATCATCAAAGCAGGCCACTTAAGTGTTGTGGATATACACAATCGGCCATTAGTGTTTACCCGCCCTTAAAATATTACAAAAACAAGTTAAATACTAATTACAAAATAAACCTTTATTCTGTGCTTATACAAAGTACTTTAACAGTTATAAAAACAATGTGCTTATCAATTTTCTAACAATGATAATCATATATTTACTTAAATTTGGGATTCGTCAATATGTCCACCTTTCGCTTTTATTACTGCCGCACACAGTTTCGGCATTCTTTCTAACAGCTTCGCTAATGTTAGTAGCTGTATTTTTCTCCACGTATCCTGTAGTTGCGTCCAAAGTACTGTTGCCGATGTTGGAGCAGATTTTCGAACCTGTCGATCAAGTTCTTCCCACAAAAGCTCGATCAGATTGAGATCTGGACGTTTGGGCGGCCATTTCAAAACAATAATTTGGTTTCTGTGCTCCAACTAAATACTCTCTCTAAATACTCACGGCATATTTTCGCAGTGCGTTTCGAATCATTATCGTGCTGATAGCATTCCTCTCCAAAATCTCCCTACAGCCTTCTTTTCTCAGGATACCATCTATTTTATATTTAGTGGTGACACTAACTGGTTTTGGACGCGAAATATTCACTTCGGCAGCAATTTCTGGCGCTGTTTTTCGTCTATTTCCCTTGCTTGTCATTACCATAGCACGATCTTCTGCTAGTGTTGTTATTTCTGACCATCCGGGTCGCCGTTTATTCGATACACTGCCACTTGCTTGATACTTTTTCACATTATAATCCACGGTTCTACGGTTTAATTTCAATAATGTAGTAATTTCTCGGTTACTTTTACCGATGTTGTGATATGCCACTATTTGAACGCGCGTTTCTGTTGATAATTCTTCTCTTGCCGACATTACTTTAATTTTACTGGCTGTTTTAAAACACTTTGCACAAACTCTTCACTATTCGCTGCTTGCAATGGGAAAGCTGGATGTAAACTAAATTTTTCATTATATTGAAGTGACTGTGTCGTCTGTTATCATATTTTACGACAGCCGCAATAAACATTTCCCAGAAACTGCTCTTTATCTAGTCCGTCTACCTGAATGGACCTAAACCACCAAAAAGAGTCATTTCCAATATCTTAATGCCAGTCGGCTCATTACGTAACACAGAACATTACATAGCAACTATAATCTATCTCGTACTTACAGTTTAATAATACAAATATTTTTATATGGATAACATACAGTTTATTTGAAGAATCGCCAATTGTGAAGGTGGGTAAACACTTATGGCCGGTAGTGTATTTCATAAATCTAGGACGGCCTCAATATTAAATGCACTAGTCTATAGTCTAGAATATTACATATTTAATTTTGTGATATTTAATCCTTTCGTGTTTATTATTATTATTATTATATTTATTGGCACTACGTTTTTACAACGCATAATACAGAATTATTATTCTTTAAAGATTAGCATTATTAAATACTAATATTAAAGATATTTACGGAATTGAATTAATTTTTCCTTCTTTGTGCACGTTCAAAGAAAAATCTAATTTTCAGTTACCTAAAAAATACAAACCTTTCTCTCAACGAGTCGGGAAAATATATAATGTCATAGCTGAGTGCTGACAGAAATTCTTGCATATTAAAGTAGATTTGCTCACGCCGATTTATTAAGGCATGTTTCTGTACGTACAGCCGCCAAAATAAGTAATGTCTTCCCCCTCAGGCGGCCGTATATCAATGTCGCTTTCATACATTCGGACGCTCTCGCATATGCAGCTTGGGTTAGTTGAACACAGACTATGAGGGGGTTAGAGGTAGTAAATGAGCAACGAAATATATTATGTGTGCGCTTGGGTTTATTTTAATTTTAATATAGAGAATCATATTGAGATTTCTCTAGAAAACGTTGACTGAATTATTTCTTTTGTAGTATCATACGCATATCTTACATGTAAAAGCGATAATTGAACATTTAGTAAACAATAATGCGACAAATGAGCACTGTTTGAAATTAAACAGTTATTAATAATTCGAAATATAAGTTTTAATTGAAAGATAAAAAGAGGTTGTATAACCTAAAAAAATATATATATAACAACTTTTTAATCTTGACTTTGTGTTTGTTTTATTATATGGACGGTGACGATTACGTTCAGTAGTAACAAACATTTGGTTAAATATTTACATAGACTTGTTATCGTTACTAGAAATATTGACATACACTAAATAATACAGTAATATCGTACGTTTTAAACATATTTTTAACTGTCAGTGAAAAAATATACAGCGTTATATGAATTCCAAAAAGAAAAACGTTTGTAACATAAACAATTGTTCGAAATCTAGAGATACGTATGCTTGGTATTTTTATACCTTTATAACCTCCTTGTAGAACCAGTTATCCAATTTTTTAATAAATTACCTGCTGTTAGTTGATGAGATTTCCAGTGTTTTACTGGATTGCCTTTAGCCCATCAAGGCAAATACAATGGCCTGGATGTAGTTTGCTGTAAATACGTGTTACGGACAGAGACGATAATCAGGCCTTAACGGCATTGGTGGGTCATTGTTATATTATACCCTGTTAAATTGGATACAAGTATTAACTAAGCCTGCAGAAACGAGTTGCACTTCATGAAATTAGAGACTAGACAGATTCGTGTTTATTCGTCTTATGAGAATGGGTTCGTGTTGCCTACTGGTTTCCCCGAGAGTCGACAAAACTCGAGTCTGTTTAATCTCTGCTAATTTCGTGAAGCGCACAGAAAGTGTACTCGTTTCTGCAGGCTTAGTAATAACGTAAGCTACACGGCCAGCTGTATGTTAGTATATAGTCATTTTCTCGATATAAGAGAGGCCGTGTTGACTCTTTTTGAAGCATGTTTACACAGCGATAAATAAAAGGACTCTCATAGAAAGTATAAGTTTATGTCTGAAGTTTTGCTAAAAAAGAATATGAAAAACAGATCAACGATAATAATTTTCACAATTATAGTCTTATTATTTATATATTAAAAATTATTTAATACAACACGAACAACACCCGATATGAACCCCAAAATTTCCAGGTGACAAAGAGAAGTAGTCGAATTAGTTATGCCTTTTGGGGGTGGATATGTGCTGCAGGTCTTGGAGAAATTGTTCGTATCACGGGGAAATTATCTAGCGAGGAATACCGTGATATTTTAGATATGTTCCTTCCCTGAGTACGCATTCTCTTTCCAGAGGGTCCAATTTATTTCGTCCAGGACAATTATCCTATTCATATTTCCAGGCTTGGAAGGAACTGGTTTGAGGATCATCTAGAAGTTGTTAGCATTTCGTGACCGAGTAAATCTCCGGACTTAAAATCATGAGAATTTGTGGGTTTTAGTGGTGCAAATTTGCAGGGTAAAGAATATTATATAACTAATTATATAATAATATAAAAATTATATTATATAATTCAATGCCAAATAGACTAAGAGCATGCATTGGCAATAGAGGATATTATACGAAATATTAACAGCTTTTTAATTTATTTTACTTTGAATTTGTCGCTTATTTCTGTGGAATTATCTTGTTTTTAATTTATATTTTGTATGTAGGTGTGTTCTGTATTTATTTTGAATTTGTTGTTTATTTCTACAGAATTATTTTATATATATAGCATTAATTTATTTATTTTGCATTTGTTCTTTATTTCTTTGATTTATCTTGTTTTTTGTTTATTTTTGTATAGTATTACTTTGTTTATTTTGAGTTTTCATACCTTTTGGTTACTGTTTTGGGTATTTTTTCTATCCCTTAGTCGTACACAATGGAGGCATAAAATTATAAGTTTTATAATTTTCTCGCTAAATCATACAATGTACTGTATCTTCTACACGAAAGACAACATATGAATGAACTGAAATCCGTTCTGATATAGTAATTTTTGTTAAATTACTATAACAACTAAACGTTTCATCCAGATAATTTAGACGTTTTTTAGTTACTGTAAATGTTCGCACATGTTATTTCGGTTGTACTATCCAATACATAGATACGTTTATATTTAAAACAACCACAAAAAATTGTCTGCCGTTTGTGTGTTGTCTTTGGTTTCACACTTGGTCCAGTTTTTCCACTTTAAATGTAATTTGAATATCGATTAGCGTAGGTATTGGAAGATTTTTTTTGTATTTTTAGTTATATTTCTCTAATATCAAATTAATCAAGAAGCAAGACCACTTACCCTATTCTTATGTTCCTGATTTGAAATTATTGAACGTTAAAATTATTTACCTAAAACGCTTAGTTTTAAACAAAAAATATTGTCAAATACTTTCTAAACGCAATCCGAGTTCTATGTCATTCATATTATTGGTATTATATTCTGCTGATATTTGTATTTCCGCTATCACCTATAAGAAAAAATAATACTAAACCATTATGCTTTATACAAAGACCTTGAAATGACGGGAATACCAAGCTACATAATACCGGAAACGCCCGAACGCAGATGGCAAGTGATATTGACATACGTCTGCCTGAAGGGGCAGACATTAATTATTTTGCCGGCTGTACTGTGCTCTTATTCAGATTTTTTCTCTATAGAGACTATGGGAACTATATTCCCTCTATTCCAACCTTGCACTTTAGCTAATATCGGCGTCCGCATTCAATACCTTAAAGTCTCTCACTCAGATAAAAGGACAAAAAAAGGTAATTAAGGAAGTATATAAGGCATTTAGAGAAGAAAATGCATTTGCATAACTCTCCGAGCACGGGTTGGGTTCTGCCGCGCTATCCGCGCATCCTGTAGCAATTTCTTTTACCAGCGCACTGAAAGGATAATAGTGTTATTAAGGAAGGTTTACACTTTACATATATTAGGACATTAGTGCAAATATTCAATATTTATTTAATGCTTTTTTCAACAGAACTAAGGTGAAATATATTGTCTTAAATAATTTAAAATGAAACACCAAGTACACAACTAATACAAGCAAAAGATGTGCGGGTACTATAAAAAAAAAGAGTTATGAACGATTTTTTGCTACCTGTCTGACAAAACACATGTAATAAATGAACAAGCAAACGCTAACATATGGACATAAGCAATAAGAGCGTGATTCTAAAACAAGTTGAAAATCGTTGTGATCTTATATGGTTTTAATTGCGGTCCTCCTTGCTTTACCTTATTACATACTCTCTAAAATCAGTTTACCAGAACATTTCCAATATTTTATATTTATATTTTTCTTTTTATTTGAAAATGCATTGAATAAACATATGATTATTTGCAACACGGTAAACGGAAAAATATAAACAAGGAGCATCTTCGATTGCATCCCCTTCAGAGATGAATTAATCGTTTTTAAGTTTACATTTATCTTTTTATTTGTCTTTTATATTATTTTTTGTAATTTCGACTCATTAAAGATGCCTTTTTATACAGATCAAACATATCACGTTTTCTTCTTTTTTAATTTTTGATCTCCTCTTGAACCAGCTTTTCTTAAGAACACACAAGAATTTCAGACGATAATAAATTTTAAAATTTCACAACAATATAGCAGCCAAGTTTCACCATTGACTATTATGACGAGCAGCAATACAACTAAAAACTATTATTAACTACGAATGTGGGTATTTATACAATTTTATTATCTTAACGATATCTTAATACTCCATGCATAACACAACAGTATTTGCGAGATGATTCAGATGACCAAACTTATTTATTTCCCCTGGGACAATGTGTTGAGTTAGTGGTTCTTTGTTTGTGTTTACGTAATTAATGTTATTATTATTTTATTTTGCAGCCCAGAAGAAGCTGAATACAACTGAGAGCGAAACGTCAATGCAATGCGTTTTCCAACAAAGTAACCATCACGGAAGTCTATAGTAACAAGTGCATTGGATAATTGCGAGTTCTTGATAGCCAATTAAGAAGTATTGTTTATAACTAAAGCAAGCCGATCAAGAATTTATAGGTCTTTTTACACGAATATGCTTTCCATCTATCGTTCCAATGCAGTGCGGTGTTCGATGTATTTGACCGTTCCTTGAAACTTGGCGGTTTCATGTATATTGGTGTTAAGGCAATCCAGATTGCCTCACAAAATTTACTTCACACAATTTTTCCAATGGTGGATACTTCTCTAAAAAAAAATAGGACAGAGAACGAAATGACGACTTGCAATTAAAATTCAATATAGTATTACAGAGATTGTGTCTTTGTTATCTATAAAGAAGTAATCGTCGTCCTCATAAACTCCTTTTTTCAGCCAATGACTGCAAAACTAAATAGAAAACCATCCGCTCATCATATGTGAGAAGCATTGACAAGCATTCGCCAAGCGGTTCAGCGGCAAACTCAAAAAAAGGGATACTACTTGGCACCATATTTACGATTTTTAAACAGATATACAAAATCAAGAAAGCAGTACAGCAGTATGGATGAATCCACCTCACAAGTTTTCGAAAACAAGGAATCTATTGAAGAAAAGTTACCAAATACACAGTGAAATTGATATAAATATTATTTCAAATAAAGTAAATGTACCTTGTATATACAAAAAATAGAAAAACATAAAAGAAGCAAATCAGTGTGCGGTATTAAATGAGGAATTATCTCAACCAGTTCAATTAGACAGCGTATTTCCATGTACACAGTCTCTACTCTGCATCAACTTCACAATCACAATTATGTAAAAAGCACCAAACATATGCACAGGATTAAAACCAAGCACTCATAAAATAGTTTTGACGGCATGCCATTGATTATTTTAACATGAAAAAAACAAAAGTTGAACTCAAAAACCGCGCCAGCAAAGTATGAATGTGAAATGTTTCTTTTGGTTTGTAACAGCTGTCATCCTCAGATCCATTTGATGAATTTAACTCGCGAATACTGAATATTACAATTTTTCGAATCATTTGAATTCACTTACAACTCGACTGTCACATGACCATTGCAATTTTAAAACGAAGATAATATATTATCTTTTTCATCCCCGTCTTTGTATTAATATCCGCAACGCATACATCACACACGTGAATTCAGCGTGTTCACTCCTAGCTAGTGGTGGAACGGAATAATAACTTCTCTTCTCTTTAATTTTCTTACATCCTAAAACATCCAATATAATGCAAAACTTCCCCGCAACAATCTCCAGAATAATTTCAGTCATGCTCTTTTGTAATTTCGTAATCGTCTTGTCTGCCAGTAAAATTTAATATCGTACAGTTATTAGTGGTATCACAGAGGCGTTGATAGGTAATGAAAGAACAGTTTTTTATTGAACACCGTGAATTAATTGATGGACGTGATGTCAAACCTTTTTCCTTGTGAGAGGGGCCTATGCGGCGAGCTGTCCCGGTAATTATTACTGATATTTGCATACTTTATGGCTGTACTTAAATCAATTCGTTTTCAAATGAAATATAAGCATATCTCTATGTATCTTAAGTGTCATTGTATATGTGGAAATAAGCCAAATATATTAGCAAAATATATGTTTTTAATGAATTAGGAAGTGCCTTTCAGACAATTCTAATATTGATTGATATTTCTTGTAACTTTTATTGTTACAGTTTTAAAATGTTTTATTCAGAGTTTTCATTTATTTTTTAGAATTGTTGTACTTATTTTTTAGAATTGCTTTATTTATTTTTTTAATTTATTACATCTTGATTTTAATATGTTAAGTCATATGTTTTTGCAATTTTGGTAGCAATAAAATCTATCAATAAAACTTTGTTTTACTTACAATTATCTAAGTGAATTACAGACTATTATTATATACAACATAAATTAATTTCTATAAAAAATTGATTATTCCGACACAATTAATTAATGAAAATAGAAATTAAAATTGCTACTCTTGTAGAATTCGATTCTATGACTCTCGCTTACTGCACAGCCCAGTATAGGAAATAAGCCTGCAGAAACGAGTGTGCGCTTCACGTAATTAGCAGATACTAGACAGACTCGTGTTTTGTTGACTCTCGGGCAAACCAGTAGGCAACACGAACCCATTGTCATGAGACGAATAAACACGAGTCTGTCTAGTCTTTGTTAATAATATGAAGCGCTACTCGTTTCTGCAGACTTAATAGGAATGAATCGTTCTTGTTTACTTAGATGTTACGGAACTACTTATTTGTATGCGTTTGGAAAACTGGTTATCTTTAATCCTTTTTTATAGTAATTCTTTTTCAATTTCTAACCTCCTTGTTCAACGTTTCACATTGGATTATAGGCTATGTAGTTGAAACTACAAGTTTTCAAAGTATATTGTAATGAGACTCTAAGTTAAAATATGCAAGTTTTCTTAAAATTGATTTAAATTAAACAAATTCCCTATAAGAATCCCTACGTTCTGGCTAAGTGTTTTAAATAATAGATAAAGATAGATAGAATTTTAATTGTTTACGTTGGCTAAATAATATACCGTCTTAATACTATCATTTCACTTCTTCAATTAGTCTGCGCTTCTTAATATCTTTTCATTAAGGCCCCTGTTCTTTTCCCCCTAAAAGTCCTCCAGTTGTTTTATCGATTAAGTTTTGGCCTTACTTGCATCATAAAGCACAAGTTAACTTGATTGTTCATTTAATAGAAATCCTTTTTTTTATTCGAATAGCATTTTTAATAATCTTGAAAAAATTTTAATTTTAAATCCAAATAAACTTATAAATCGTAGTCCAAAATAGGAAAACTTGAGAAAAAAGGCCTCCAGTACTGCTTCTCTTCGTAACTTTTATAAACAAACATGGCTGATTGTCACAGTTCTATTTCAATGTATAAAATGAATATCACAAATATCACAATATTTTTACCTGAAAATAGGATTATGTAATTTGTATAACTAGATTTATGCAGTTTATAGGTTATTTCATTTTATAATCTGTAGAATTAGGCAAGGGAATAAACTTCAATTAGATCACAAAATAAGAAGCGTCACAGAATGCATTATGATAGATTGCATTCCAAATTCAATGGAGGACCATCATATAAGTTTGGGCGATTAGATGTCAAACTTAATAAAGTGTTACAGTAGAATAAAATTAATTTATTTTGGAAAAGTATAAATTCTAAAATCATTGGAAATTGGCTGCACTTGTGCTACGCACTACCTGCGGAGTAGGTTAACCTGTCTCATTTTAATATCCGTTTGAGATTAATGTTTCTTGCAACTAATAAAATAATTCTTTATGCAAAATATATACATATTACTATTACTAGAATATTAAAATTTTCTCAGATACACTTCTTAATTCATAAGAACACATCTTTTGATAATGTCTGTTGCTTATTGCCAGGTATACAATAACAGGTAAAAATGGTTTAAATACATCCATAAATCCGTAAATAAGAGACCATTCGCCATATAGGCCACTCCCACAAGGAAAAAAGTTTCATATCATACAGTAATTTTGAAACAAATTGTACATTGTGCACATTATACTAGGCAACGGAAATACACGAAGAAACCGAAGCGTTGTAATTGACCTCCCATTTATGGCACCACCAGTCGCTGCTGACAAACAACATTAATCTGCCTATATCCTAAGACAGTGTACGTATGGATCGGCGCATTAATGCGCCAATAAACAAAGGATTGTATTATTTGCAAAGGTAATATTAGTAGTGTTGCAGTTTCGAAGAGTTCAAAAATATTCCTGCAGTATTCCACGCGACAATAAGTTGTTCCAGGCATAAAGTACCAAAAAATGAGGTGTGTTACGTACTTTTACGTACGCGTCTGGTCAAAACATACTGATGATCTTAACCTCTTGATTTAAGATACAAAAACAAAGACTTAATAAATAATTATATATGTAATTAGGGATAATGCGAGCATTCCGTAGTGCAACAATCAGAAAAATCGTTTAATTGCTGTGTTGCTGAAGATTATTTAAGCTGTTATTTGCTGTAAAGTGTTGGTGTGGTAAGTAAATAAATTTGGTGCATAAAGTATTTATGCTTATACTTGAAACTAATCGATTTCCGTAACCTGTCGTAAAACCGTGTAGACTTCTTCTTATTCTTATTGGCTCATTATGCATCACGCGACTCGTTCGTTTTGTGACAATGATGGCCTTCCATCACATGGCGTTAATATTTGCACTGCACATCATTGTTCTAGTTGGGTTATCAAAATAATACGAGAACTATTGAAACAATAGGGCTTGGGAGAACATTGACTTGTCTTTGAAGGTAATTAAACACGCAGCGCGCTCTTGATTTAGTATTCTACTTTTTGTAGTAATTTTATACCATTAATAGGTTCTTCTTTAGCTAGAACCAGACTTCAACGCAAAGCAGCTAGCAGAAAATACACATACATTATGTAGTATATAATAAAATTCAGCACTAATTTAAAAATAAAATTCATCGCCCACGAGCAAAAAATATTTTTGGGCGTTCTTATAACCCTAATGTGAAAAATTAAGTAAACATAATAATGTTCAAAGTCAAACAAAACCATTGGCAACTTGGTTCTTTCTGTAATTACGAATTCCGCTTATGCATGGTTTTGCTATGCCGCCGTTCGTTAATTTTTAATTTCATTTCTTTCCTGAAAACGGCTTCGCTTTCGGGATTTCAGTATCTTAATTTTTGTCTTACTTTTAATAGTAGAACACATCCAAGGGGGCTGGGTAGTGAATACTGACTCACCCTGTATATCTGTAAAATACTGGTACAGTAACAATATAAACCCTAATAACGTAGACTTCCACGACCAGAGTTAATTAAAACTAAACGTGTTCCGGGCTTGGACAGTGTCATGGTTAATCTAAAACTCGATGTTTTGCTCGCGTGGCTTATACGTTGATTTCAACGTATAAACCACGCCAGAGTCGAAACTAACTGTATGGGAAGCAGTCTATCATGGTAACTCAGCATGTAAACTACACCAGAGGCAAAAATCAACTGCCGGCAGTTAAGTTACCGTGCTAACTGTGGCCCACCACCTTTCCCTCTCCTGCAGAATTCCCATATAATTGCGGGCGAAACGTCAAGGTTTGGATTAACCATGCCACGGTCCGAACCCGGAACACGTTTAGTTTTAATATAAATCCTATTCAATACTTATTTGAACAATATCTACAACGTTTGTAATGTAATCTAGCTTTCTTTTCTGGAAGATAATAGAATGTTACAAAATAGATCTCAAAATGTTAAAACATTAAAAGGTGGGGAACGCTGACTAAATAAATAAAGTTCACGTCAGCGCGCTCATTTAGTCAGGAAAGAAATTTGGATTAAAAGGTGGCGAACGTTGTCTAAATAGATAAAGTTTACAGCAGCGCGCTTAATTAATAACAACGAACAGGAAGGATTCGAAGTTTCGACTGTTTGTCAGTTCTAGACTTTGTTGGGATGTTCTTTGAACTTATTTCATTTACATAACGTGATTGTATTACATTTGAAATCGATTTTACAAGAAAAAATCTATTGCTTAAATCTATTGCTAACTTCACACCGGTTTTTTGCCACCATCCATCAGAAGCCTAAACTGTATTAACGTCCAATTTTTCTGCTATTTCTTCAGCTTTGGTCCTTATCAACACTCCGGATATAGGAATATTTTGACTTCTGGTTGTTACAAACCATCCATAACAGGCTTTGCCAATCTTTGAGCCCTGAGCACTTAAAATTATATTATTGTCTTTCATGTTTATATTAATTTCAAATTGCCTTTTTTTTATATATTTATTTTTTGTTCTCTCGGCCGCTTCTGTTTTTTAAATATCAAATCACTTTACAATACCACGCATTGACACTTACTCTTTGACCAACAAATTCGTACTAGGTTCCATTGTTTCTTTTATTAAATTCTCTGAAGCCACAAATAACCTACATTTATCGTTACCGGGAATAATGTTTATCAGTAGAGTTGGTATTGCCAGGGTCCTCGGACATAAAGAACCGAATAGATTTGTCAGTTACGACCTCGTAATATGTTTGCGCGCTAATTGTATGCGTATTATAAGTTAATAATAATATTAATATGTATATGTATAGGTTATAGTTATATTACTGTTAGTTACAATAGTAGAAAGTAAATAATAGAATAAAAAATCGCTTATCTTAAGCGGCGTTACCTGGTTATTATCGAGCATTAGATGAGGTAGAAGCGACGTTATGACAAACTGCATAACTTGTATAAAAACCTTGCAGCATCAAGTACGTTTCCACGGTTCTTTTACCAAATGATGTTCGCCGATCTTTGCAAATAGATAAAGGATCTATAGCTGCACTATCATAAATTTGTCTTAATCTAGTAAAATCAAAATCTTTGTTAATAATACTCTTATTTTTTTATGACACTTATAGCACATAGCAATGAGTGCACATCGTTCACTACTGCATTGACTCCCCTAATGATACGAAGTATTTTGTAATTGTTCTGTTGCATCATGTAAACCAACATAACTGTCACAAATAGTTTATACATCAGTTTCTGTGGAATTGTTTTTGACTTTCCTTAATAACCGCTGCTTGATTACTACTAAACTCGAGAATCACTAATTTGATTTCTTGATAATATTTTGAATAATAAGATAATAATCAAGTTCAACAATCGGCTGTGGTGGTTGGGGGACGTTAAATTGTCGAATACGCTTAGGAGATTTAAGAAACACCTTTTTCGTATTTGCTATTAGTGCATCTACTTTTGAATAAGAACCTATGATAATTTGTGTCACAATATGTAAACCATGAACTTTACATGTTACATGTACAAACCTCCCACCATTTTCCCCAAGAAACGGCCTACACTAATCATCATCAATCAACACTTGAGTTAGTGAGACTTCAAATTGTTTTAGACGATCGTGCACCGCCCTTGTAATTGGTTCAGCTGTACAATTTTCTATACTTTTGCTCGCTCTGCAAATAGCGCTAAATAGATTACTTTTTACAGTTGGTGGTCTCGTCGGCACATAACCAAAGCAATTCATTTTTTAATACTGATTTGATTCTTTTTTCCACATCCTCACGGACAGGTGGTATATACTTCCGCAAGGTTGCTCGACTTGGTAACTGCCAATCGGGATTGTATTTTCTCCAAGTGTCTAAATTCTTGTTTATCGAGCAAGTGGAGTGGTAAATCGGTAAGTCAAATAGAAATACTGTGTTGTTTACAATTTACATTCATTTCACAGTCACGTTCCTGTCGGCAGACCAAATTCTTTTCATAAACTTTCCAACGAATTTTGCACCATTATGTCGCAAATCCGAGTATTTACCCATAAATTTATTGTTTCGGCAAATGCGCACACAATTCGCATCTATGTACTCACGGTCAGGGCTGACCCTGCTAGGTAGGAGTATAGATTCGCATACAAATAGTGCGAAAATTACGAGGACACAACCAACAAACCCCCTTCAATTTATGCCCCGCGACGCTGCTATAACTAAGAATAATGCCAGCTCTATTAAGCAAGATCGGGATCCCTTTATTGGAGTCATCCATTACGAAAATTTTCGCTGTATATGTAAAAAAAAGAAGCTTACTTTTGAGGGAAAGGGGGATATTTCGTAAATACGTTCACGGCGCATCCCCACCGCTGTACCTACGCATAAGTATGTTGCTCAAAAAACCTTAGCATAATTGGAGAGAATAGTATATGAATTAGATATTTTGCCATTTTTACAACACACTTTTATGGTTTAATTTACTATAACACATGCGAGAATTGTTAGCAGAGCCCAGATTTCAGAATGTATATCCTACAAGATTTGGACCAAAATAAATTAGCATATACAGATACAAAATTTCGTACGTATTCCTAATTCTATGTATATCACATTACAGAAGAACATCAGAATCTGGGCTGTGGTTATTAGAGTAATTCTTCTGCCATAGAAGCATGTATATATTTTAATAAACTTACCTAAAATGTTCAAACTTCATAAGAGTTAAATAATTGCAGTCAAATTGACAACAGTAGCAAAGTAAATACTGAAGTACGCACAGAACCTTTTTTTAAATTAAATATCCTTGAAAAAATCCTTACGATATTGACTATAAATGATAATTTTGTACTTCCACATTTGAAAAATTGTCGTCATATAATTTGGGTGACGGTACAATTTACTCTACTTTACCCGGTTTTTTAAATTAAATTTCAATCAATTTCCTAATTTAAATGAAGCAGAAACAAGTAAGTACATTTTAGGTATGCAGAATATATAGCTATATAACATTATCCGATGAAATGCTTTAATGGTTGCTGCAAACAATAGAAGCGTTTTGCAAGAGATAATATCTAATGTAAGCATTCTTTACAACGGAACAGAAATAATGCTGGCAGTAGTATTAACTTAGCATTGTTAGTGTTAGTTTAACCTAAACTCTGTTAGTTTTACTCAAGTATATTTTGTAACTTGCTGTCTGTTCGAATCTCAAATATTTTTTTTTAACGAACGATTAAATTCCGTCCGTTAACTCCTGTATATTGTACACAGTTGCATGAGTTGTAAAACAATTATCGGTTTTATAACGAACGATATTTTAATAAAATTTAAGGTTCAAAGTTCAATTGAATGTATTAATATTTATTTATAATAATTACACCTGTTGTTGTGCTTGTATGTTGATTCTTTATAGGAAATAAGTTGCATATCAACATTATCAATAATCCATAAAATTATAATAAATTTACAATAATAATTATAAATTACTGAATATGCGCATTTTGAAGTAAGTCGGGAAACCCCCAAGCATCTAAATCTGAAAACACTAATTTACTGTCACTTCTTGGAATTTTTGTAAATATAACCGAATGGAAATGCCTTAAGAAAAATACACATAATGCCATGTAGATCTAGAATAATTTAAACTATGCGTAAATGCGTTTGCGTTAGCGTTAGCATGTTCCTGATTTAATGTATTACATTTATAATTCAACAAAAACGTAATTTACCTATCAAACAAGTATAAAACAAACTTACCTAAAGGAACAGGATCACTTTCAAGCCGAGAATATGGCGGTGGATTGCACTTTGCATACTGTTCATCCATTTTCTTATAATTACACTAAATAAGTCTGATAGAATATACTTCAACGATTATGAATAAGTAAGTAATGGACGTCTAAAGCATGCAACTGAATCAACAACATGCGTGGCTAAAACCGGTTAGAACCGCCGCCCATACCATTTTTTCAACATTTTTTATGGTGGGGCGCAGAGGTCGAGCAAGCAGAAACCAGTGCGCTTCACGAATTAGCAGAGACTGGATAGACTCGTATTTTGTCGGCTCTCGGGGAAACCAGTAGGCAACATGAACCCATTCTCATGGGACGAAGACACGCGAGTCTACCTAGTCTCTGTTAATTTCGTGAAGTACAACTCGCTTCTGCAAGCTTAGTTAAGGAACACACTGAGTTGCAAACAAAGTCAGGTAGTTTGCAGGGATTAGGCAACTTCGCAGCGTTCGTATTTCAGTACAGGCCATTAAAAGTGTGTAACTATTTGAAACTACAATATAAATGGATCTGTTTTTAAGTAGGTATGCTGTAATAACAATGAAATAATGTTAGCTCAGTTAGCATTTGTTAAACTGAAAACTTAAAGTATCCTAACTTTTAGAGAAACGAAAAAATTATTTCAACAAAAAACCATATGAATGATTAAAGTAGAGGACAGGTTTATATGCAACTAAAACATGGAACAATACTAATAACAAAAAATCCACTATTTATATCAGTATAGTATAGGATGATCGAATCGTACTTTTATTGGGAATAAAAGGTTTTTTTTTATTTAATACACCGTCTTAAATAAATTAACTTTCTGGATGCCACCAAGAAACTAATATGAATTTGAACATGTTAGGGGTACATTTCTTTATTGATAGTCAAATAATGTGGTTTAATTTAATTTTTCCTCCTTGACTTGGTACATCGGCAAACGGTTACAGACATGCAGAGTTTATTGCTTATTCTGTAATTTTATGTACAAAGCTAACCTGTAACTACAAAGCTGTTTTTTTATACATTTACTATTTCTTCTAAATATTTCTTGCGATACAGTAACCCTAAATATATTGGGGTATTAATACATGTATGTAATATTATTTAAGTATATAATTCACAATGTACAAAATAAAAAATAACATATTTTCAATTAATTCTGATTTATCTTTCTAAAATAAGAGATACTTTTACATCTCTCATGAGCTTTTCGATTGATGTAATGCAGATTTTACTCACATCACTATATTTCATTGCATCAGTATATTAACTTAGAGCAGGCATATTGAATAGGCTGAAGATTATTAAGATAAGTAATTTAAAATTAATTACAGTAACAAAATATACACTGAATCAGAAGCTAGATATTCCGGCATTCTTCAAAGAGCTTGGACATTTATTTCTGTTTATGTACAATGTAAGCAGAACACCTTGTTGAAGATCCTTTTTAATAATACCTCCAACTTTGAAATGCTTACATTTCAACAATGAAGTTTCCATTTAACATTTCTTTTCCTAAAATATAAAAATATTTCTAAAATTCTTTTGATGAAAATTATTAGTGTGGAACATACACACTTTGGCACGAATATGTTTTTTCTTACTAATGGAAGTTGATGCCACAGCCTGCAAGCAATATTCTTCTTACATGTTTACTTCCATTTTCACTCATCATCCTAAAACCAAAAATATGTAATTCGAAACCTCACTTAATGCTTACTCTGTTTCCTAAGTTAAATTTTGCCTGATATTACAAACTAAAACATTTTCCAAGTGAAATCCAAACAACATTAGATCAATAATTACATTTTACACATCCTTTGCGCTAATTAGAAATGACTTACTGAAACACTGGGTTTAAGTGACTGTATGCCTATTATATTTGTCTACGAATGCATGCGAATATGTTCTTTATTGGCGCCACTGCCAACTTAAATCACTCACGAAACAAAAAATATTCACTGAGTACTTGGTCGGCAACATCCGTACATTATTCTAGCATTCGTCACGATTTAAAGATTTAGGTCCGAGAAGTTGGCTACCGCACTTTGGATTTTTTTCAAATTTGAAAATGTGCCCGTTTTGTACTCCCGCACAACAGCTCCCACACTTATAACTAGACTCGGCCGTGGTTTTGTGCTGATTTGTGCCGTAAAAATTCACCTCCTTCCCGAGATCATCAAAAACAAGGTACATGGAAACCAGGGCTGCTGACACTTATTTGACAGCCACTGTGCAAATTTTTTGATTTTTGAAAATCTGATATCGGCAACGTTTTGCGCTTATTTATGCCGTAAAACTTTTATTTTGTGCATGCACCGATTTCGAGATGCAGCACCCGCTTTCGAGCACAAAACGATGCCATTACATTTTCAAAAACCAAAACATTGGTGCGGCTGTTGTTGAATGAGGATACGCACCAGTCCCCATTCTCAATCGAGAATGGTGCGAGCATAAAACGAAATTTTTACCGTACAGAGCGAGCGCAAAACGATGGCATTATAAAATTTTTGCAGCACAAAACGGTGACATTGTTATATTTTAAAAAACCGAGAAAGTAGTGGGGTTGCTATTGAATAAGCGCCAGCCCTCATTCTCAAATATATAAAAAACAGTGCGAGTATAAAACGAAATTTTTACGGTATAAATAGGCGCATGATCACAAAACGTTGCCAATACAAAATTTTTAAAAGTCGAAAAATTGATGTAAAAATAATTTTTAAGGCATAAAAGGATGGCTTGGTCAAATTTTGAAAAAATTAAAGTACGTGAAGTTGGTTCCCGTTTTTCAATCTCGAATATCTCGAGAACGGGATGAGGACAAAATAAAATGTTTACGGCACAAATCAGGATAAAGCAGGCACAAATTGTGGATATTTTCAAATTTTAAAAAATCGACAGTGCGGGAGCCAAATTTACGGATCACGAAACTTTCACGTTAAAGCTACAGCTACTAATTAGCAGAAAATACTGTGATACTGTAATGGTGTACAGTATAAAATTCTTTTTATTTTGAAACAATGGGGTATATTAGTAACTTTCATATAAGAACATATTTTTACAATAAAATTCCATCGTTAATAAACGTTTATTATATTTATATGTTGGATAATGTTTCGTTTAAAACTTCAGCAACGATAAAAAAATGTGAAGCTCACTCAGTTCCAAATATACTGCTACTTGAGTTGCTATGCACACTTAAAGTAAGTTGAGATAAGGTCCAGCTATGAATTTTATCCTATTACTTGTAGCATGCAGCGTTGCCAATTAATACAAGTTTACGTGTTTTCAAACGTTAACCTATTTCATCTGCAACGGTTATCAACAATTATCAATTCCTTATTTACAATAAAACATCATTGTGATTTGCAAGTTTAGAAAATGGTAAGTAATTTACTACTAACTTATAATAAAAATACAGTTGTATACATTCTTTCAGGCGGATTACGACTCAATGATACGTTACGTGTCTCCTGTAAACCCGGCGATTTTTCCCCACTTGACGTTTGTTTTACTCGGAATTGGTATTTTCTTTACGGCATGGTTTTTCGTATATGAAGTAACAAGTACTAAGTTATCGAGGGATATAAAAAAAGAATTGCTATTGTCATTAGTAGCATCTATATTTTCCGGCTTTGGAATCTTATTTTTACTTCTTACAGTAGGCATTTATGTGTAAGAATCTGTTTTGAAAATTCCTGCGTGTTTAGAGTGTATGTTCATAATTTTGTAAGTTGAAATTAAAGTTATTTACAAAGCATGAGTTGTTTATCATGATATTCTATATAATAAGTACATAAATATTCACGAAAACAAGTAGGTATAGGTTAGGTAAACCTGCAAAGTCGGTAACACAACATATGCCATGAACTCCTGCATAGAATAGGAAATATATCTGGTAGACAATCTTAGAATTTGTCTATATTTCATTTTGTGTTCTCTACCATTCTCTACTACTGTTAAGACTCTACCCCCTCTGGCCTCATACTTAGTGCACAGTTTGCGATTTCTTCAGATTGAAGTCCACGGGTACCTGTAGACAACGCTACTAAAACACTTGCGTTTTCGAGGAAACAAATTATATCTATCGCAAGAAAATAATTCTGGAAGTGATTATTATTTTATTGATAACAATAAAAATAATAATAGTTATTAAAAACATCACAATAGTATTTCGATGTTATATTTTTATCATGTCTATAGTTTTAATTTCCTAAGAGGTAAATAATTAGCAAATTACTATTACCTTTACAAGTTGATTCAGGGAACGCGTCCATTAAAAGTTCTTGAATTTGCAATGATATCTCGATTTTGAAACGTTGGGTTTAAGCATAGTTAGCTACGATCTATTTAGAAAAAATAACTTTATAAATGATGCACTTCCGATTACATGGGAAGTCATGGCCAACTTTGATATTATAAATAGAAACCTATATTATTTATTGCATGCAAATTATCTTCGTCTGTGTTAGTTATTTTGGTAATTATAGAAGCGAAGAAATCTTAAATTAATTTTTTTATTCATAGAGAATGCTATAAAATTATAAGGGCTTGTCGAATGTTTAATGAACGACATCCTTATTTTCCGCTTATTAGCTGAACGCATTTCTGAAGAATTCAAGAAAACTTTTCACTTACTGGACAATGGAAGCATCATAATTAGATGCCAAAACCTATAACAGAGGATGAGAACGACGAAATAACGGTATTAGCTTAATTTTACAGCCACCTTCACAGTTCCATACGTGCTGCTACTGAGGAAATAGGTATAGCATATTCATCAATACAACGTATTCTGTCAATAGATAAAATGCCTTTAATATGCCTTTAACATCATGCAAGCGTTTAATCCTGGCGATAAAGCTCGCCGTCTGGCTTTTTGCGAGCGAATATTAATATGGCTCTAAGAAGATCCTATATCACATGGTGTAGGTAAGATGTTTTATAAAATTTGCCTTAAAATGCCTAGTAGAATCTAAAAATGCAACAAAAAAAAGGTTTCAATTTATAATATCAAAGTTGGCCATGACTTTCAATGTAACCGGAATTACGACATTGATGAAGTTACGTTTTCGAAAACATTATCATCACAGCTATGCTTAACACTGAAGTTTCAAAATCGAGATATCATTACAAATTCAAGAACTTTTAATGGACGTGTTTCTTGAATCACCTGTATAATAACGGGCTTTCACAAAAAAGCACTTATGTTTCGAACCAGAGTTACTTGGTCACTAGTCTAGTCTGTAGTTGTCGAAACTGACCAGAAGTGGACTTTTCCTTTTTATTGCAGTTAACGTTTCGTACAAAATATGACTATAGAGCCGTAGTCGTCACACTTTTCTGGTCAAGAGCCATATGCGACAACGTGAGGTATCATTACGGGCCGCACTCTTATGACTAGAGCGCAACAAGTCGATTGCCTAGCAGCTCGGTTAACCAAAATAAACGTGCACGTTATTTAGAACAAAAAACAGTATGAGAATTTATGAAAACGTAAACATAATATAGTAAACAACTTACCGAATATCCTTAGATGACAGAAGAAATCCGGAAGTGAGGCCTTCAACACCTGTATCATAGCGTACGTTTCTAGTCTCTTTGAGACCCGTCCATTGCGGCATATCTGCTTATACGCAGAAAAAGATCCTTCTACATCTAGCGATGTAATATTCGCGTAAAGTGCAATTTTTTATTGCGTCGGCTACTGGAGCGTAATTGTCGTTAATAGTTTTTAAATCTACTGCAACTTTAGGATTCCGGAATTGCATTTGACTTAGCTTCATTGCAGCTGCTTTTTTAGCGTCCAGTTGTAAAATGTTTAAAATAATAGAATGCTACTTCTACCATGTACCTCATCATGTAAGAATAGGCTGCGGCGCACTATGGAATAGTTTACCTACAACCCTTACACAGAAAAATTCATATCTCGGGTCGTCCAACACTTACAGATTCAACGCACACAATACATATTTATATACGATTTCACCACTGTAATGCCATTGACTTACAAAGGGTCCTAGGGGTAGTTTACCTACAACAATAGAAGCCAAGATGTGAATTTTTCTGTGTAGGGGTTATAGGTAGACTACCTCTGGGACCCTTTGTAAGTCAATGGTGTTACAGTGGCGGAATCGTATATAAATATGTATTGTGTGTGTCGAATGTGTAAGTGATATGTCTTGGATGAGCCGAGATATGTTTTTTTTTTGTGTACGGGTTGTAGGTAAACTACCCCCCGGACCCTTTGTAAGTCAATGGTGTTACAGTGGTGGAATCGTATATAAATATGTATTGTGTGTGTTGAATCTATAAGTGTTGGACGATGGAATCGCATCTAAATATGTCTTGCATGTATCGAATCTGTAAGTGATATGTCTTGGACGACCCGAGATATGAATTTCTGTGTAGGGGTTGTAGGTAAACTACCCCTGGAACCCTTTGTAAGTCAATGGAAGTGTATTTCTAGCTGATCAATCTATTTTAGGAGCATCGGAACAAAAACCAATATGAAAAACCCTTATAAATTTTTCAAAAACAGAGAAAATCACTAAGCTATTAATAATATGAGATATGCAAGAATTAAATAGATGACATATTGGAAAAATTGTTTAAGATCTTCATTATTTTATACAGCTACATTTTCTTAAAATATGTACAAAAATATAAATTGTATTCGTAAGGTAGAATATGGTGTTGACGCGTCTATTCTGTCTGGTATGAAGTCACCCTAAACTGCAAGTGTATCGATACCAGTTATACAGTACGTTGTTTGAACACGTTTTAAAGTTGAATGTTTAGAGTTAGGGGTTAGGGCATACCGCTAGAATGGAAATTACGTTTATGTTGATCAGTTGATATCAATGACAGCGTTCAGCAGATTAGGCAGCGATTTTGTTAACACGGACATGTTAGATGAAAGCTGTTGCTTACTACACCACGAAGTTGACCAGTGCAAATTATTTATGCTGTTCTCACTCAACGTTGTTAGAGCGAGAAGTGGGGTATTCACAGTTGTCAACTCGTTTATAAACGAATAAGATCAAGTAAAAGAAATTAAAAAAAAGAATAATAATAATGCAATTACTTTTTAAGATTATTTAATGGAAGGTGTTCTAATAAAAAAAGAGAACGTAAGATAAATTAAAATATTTGTAGTTATTTGACAGAAGATATTTTATATAATACGTATACTGTAATAACTACTATGAGCGTAAATTAGCGAACATAACCTAACTAAATAGGCATTCAAAATTTGAGATTATCGATCAGTTCCGTTCAGACGACGAAGGACACCCTCGATGAACGAAAGCTATGTCACTGAACACAACAAATCTCTCAATACTTTATAGTTAGAATAAAAAAAAAGCTGAAGCTGAAATTAAAACCATTTATTAGTGTACCATAACTAATTTTATGTAAAGACATTATTGTAGATCATATAGGAAAATAAATAGGCAGCTAACATTTGTAAATAGCAATTGTAACATGATATATAGATTATATTAAGTTTTAATAGTTAAAACCAATTGTAGATACATACATATCTATAAAATTTACTTTCAAATATTAGCTAAGCCGGCTTTCTGGCGACATTTTTGCATGAGAGCCCTCAACATAAACTGTTTCCGAGAAAGTGTGCGGACTTGACGCAAAAATACTTCTAAATCAATAACACCACGTCTCAAGGCCTCTCCCATGTAATATATTGCATCCTCTAAAGCTGCTTCTTCGGCAAAAGCATTTAATAATCTGTAATATAAAGTTTATTGGTCAACATGTACAACTCAAACAAGCTCAACACAATTAATATTCGTTTAACATTTTTATGCATTGAAATAAATATGTAGTTATTTTTTAATTTCATTTTTATAGTACGTAGGTGGCCCTTAATTTCCTCTCCTAACGCAAATTATTTGGAGAACAAGGAAACCAGAGAAACACATTTTGTCCGGCACACTTTCTGACTTGCTGAGTAGAGTGATACTGAGTTTAGTAAAGTGTGGAGATGCGAATGGGCTTGGCCAGCCAGTTCTAAACGCTCCTCTACTCCGTATCCTCATTTACGTAGCTGCAACGAGTGTAGATGGATACGACGATTCTAGTCGTATAACTCAGTGCAACTCTACTCAGCCACTGTATCAGACAAAATATGTTTCCACTATCACAAGTGACAAGAAAGTTCCGTTTACTACTTTAGTTAAATACATTTTGTCATATCGCCGTACAAGGATAGAAGGAATTGCCGAATCATGTAAAACTAAAGCAGCTATAAGTTTATAATATTTTTACCCGCACTTAATTATCAATAAAATAAGATAAAAATTACAATTTTATTTACATTTATATCCACTGATGATTTGTTATTACTTGCATTCCAAAGGACATTTGTCACTTATTTCAATGTAGTTTCTTAGCGAAATAGTCGTATCTCAAGAAAAAATATAAGCAATCAAGTTTTTGTGGAAAATGTAGTTACTACATTGCAAATTTAGTGTTTTACCATTCGCAGTTTAAAAAAAACGTTTGTTGATACAAAGATACGAAAAAAAAATGAGATACGCCTTTTTAGCTTAGGAAGGCAATATTGTAGAGTGGTCTGCTTAATTTTCTTAAATTGCTGCTACTGTTTGCAATTAATTTAGAGAAGCGTTATTTTGTCAAGAACGTATTTTTGTGTAAGTAAACGAAATACAATAAAACCGCTCTAGGTCAAACCTTATTTTGTTTATTGTTTGTTTAGTTTAGAAAGTCCCCCATTTCATGCACACGTTACAAATTATTAATTCCTACTTACTGCTTGTACAGTGGTGCTGTAGTTGTAACAGCATCATCAACATCTATAGATTCTTGTTTACTAAGTCGTTCAATGGCTTTATCTAATTCTTGTTCCTTGTCCTTGAGCACGGTAATATTTCTGTCTAAATCGTTCTAGAATAGTAATGTAAAATTAACAAACGTACTATACAGAGTGTATACACATTTTTTACAAAGCTTTGCATAACGAGGTTGTGAGAGGAATATCATAGTTAATAGAATTGAAGCACTTGAATGCAGTGATGAGGAGCGATGAAATCACAATATGTTTAAAAACGTGCATAGGTTCAGTAAGTTTTGTAGCGGTTTAATTTTTTCGTATTTTAACATTCTCTGGGTACTACTGTAATGTGATAGGAGCTTTGATGTTATATAGTGAAGTCCTAAAGTATCCATATTACTAACTATTATTAGTTGCATTTATTTAATCCTGCGTTTTTCTTATTTTTACCTGTTTCGCTAATTGGTATCTCTATTCACGTTATTGAACCTTGTTGGTATTAATTGATGGTAGCATATTTTAAATTTTACAGACGCATATAAGCCGTCATTTTGCAGAATGTAGTATGGAATGTGCTATGTTTTTGTATTCATAATTTAATTGAGCAAACGTTTTATAAAAAATTCTTTTTCCGAACATTTCGTGGAAGCAATATATGAAAGAAATCATGGTTAATAGTTAACTAAAACAATTATTTTGTTTGTGCATAATGAAAATGAGAATAGATTATCCCAAGAATAACATGGGTTGTACCGTTGAATTCACCATTCCGCTACCTTCCTAAGGCAACAAAAACACACAGAATGTTCCACTAAGATACGAAAATATCAGTGGAAGTGCAGTAGCTGCCGATAATGCCAGTAGTTCACAAAAAATAGAAATTGGCCTCTCTTTTTTTCAAAAACGCCAACTTCTGTTGTTCAAATGTTAGTAAAAACGGTTTGGTTGAGATCTGCTAAGCTAATTACTTTAAATTGACCAAAATCATATTAAATCCAATTATTAATTATAACTAATAGTAGTAAAGTACACTTTACAACGTCATGGACATGTTATAGATACGTCTTTCAAATAACAAAATACTACTACCTAAAAGAAGGTTACGTGACAATAGCTACATAATATAACCAGTATATTATATTAAACGCAGATGAAGAATTTATATTATTGCAGAATGTAATTAAATTAACATAAAAAAAAGGAAAAAAAAAACATTAGTTTTATATCGAAATCGACACGCCACGTATATACTGTGTTCAAATTGAAATAGGCAATTTATATATTTTAGCTGAATACCATGGTACTAGTAATCCATTCAATTTTAAATTGTCTATAATTAATAATATTTTGGATATAGATATATAACTGACTGTTTCCCATGCGATTACACAGTAATCCAAACTTAAAGAATTTGGTAGGGAACGGTTATCGAGTTGTATGCAACTCAAACTGTATATTAGCCAAACATTAATTTTTCCATTTTTTAACTATTCTCATTCCACCAACACATAAACAAATTCCTATAACGGACCACGACAATTCGACTTCCTCTTGTATTTCCGTTGCATAATGCAATGTACACAATATGCAAGAAAAATACATGAGGAAGACGAATCGTCGTGCGCGACCTTCCGTTACGTTATCACCCACCGCCGTTGATCATTTCATTACAAAGCGATAAGTTTACATATTTAATAGTGATATGGAATTATCAAACCAAGAAAATGTAAAAAAGCTGCACTCTAAACTAAGCAGAAGTACTAACTGTACTACGTCACGACAAGAAATTTTTGAGGATTCTGTAATCCCCAGAAATTTCATATACTCTAAAGACTTTTTTACACAATGTATAACTGTGTGCGGAGTCATGCACATAAAAATTGTGGATCGTGTAAATTTTATTATATACATTAGTATATATATATATATATATTTTTTTTTTTACAAAATGAACGGAAACATGGAAAAGCATCTTTTACCAAACCCTAAGAGTTTGTATTACCACCTTGTAGAATTGTAAGTATTGCTGAATTAAAATTTAAATCATATCCTACCTCGATAATTTCACTGTCATATTTAAATACATGAAAGCACGAATAAATTATTTGAAACGTTATAATGAACACTGCCTAATAATCGAAACCTGTCCACAAATGTAAAACGTTTTTTGCGATGATTCACGCGCACAATTTAGAAGGTTCTAAGTCATTTTTGTATTAATTATTACGCAATAAATTGCAGCCTCTTTATACATTTGCTACACTGCAATTCTTTATCTTGAAAGAATTTACAAAATATTGTGTATATTCTTGTATTGTTACAAACGGGCCTTAGTAATAAAGTAACAATAATATAGTTCTTTTGTTGATAACGTTGATGACTAATACATTTAGCATTGATTTTGTTAAATATTTTAGTTCCCATTGAAAAAGGTTTATACATATTGGTTGGATGTAATACATCTACATGTATACACTGCGACCTGGGATGTCGGTGATTTCATAAACAGAAACTTATAGAAACTAATTGGAAATATTTACCTTCAAATCCGTTACTTTCACAACAGCATATATAGTAAAATTGCCATAGGTATATTTTCGAAAAAAGAATATTAGCTCCAATAAAAGTCTCGCATAAATCTGCGTAAAACTCACTTGATGTACTTAGGTTAATTGTGATTTTTTTTTACATTTTTGTAACAAACATTGCAATATGTGTTATGTATAAGAAGACTATAATCGACTACGTCAATAATCCATTATCAAATTTTCTCTTAGCCTACAGCAAATTCTCCTAACTAGAGATCTAAAATAAAGTTGCTATTCGTTATCGAGTACTCGTTATTCACCGAGATCCGAAAGAACGATTTCCGATGGAGAAAAGTATTCGAAACTTTTTGAAAGCAATTACTAGTTACTTGTATCCAATTGTATCATTCAAATTTGTTCAGTACCTTCTATTGGTATCATATCAATCAAGAGCTCGAGTTGATGCGCATTTTATACACTATTTTATGTAAAATTCGTCACAATGAATAGCGTTCAGCAGAGTGCAGTCCGACAACCTGTGTCGGAGGGATCCTTTTTCTGGCCCACATTCAATACAGCAGCTTTTATAGCTGTGAGTCTCTCTCTAGGTCCAAGGTTTTATGAATAAATTTATTTCCACCCGACGATAATCCCAGGAAAACGGAATATTACTCGTCTTCGTTCGATTTATATACTTCAGATCTTAAATGTTTGCTTTAAATGTAATTTCTTTCTACAAGCACGGAAAATATAAATTCTTTTCTCACGCATCAATTAAGATTCCAGATGTATTTTATGCATGGTACTTGCATAAAATAAATGCATGCAATTAAACTAAAAGGTTGCACATTTTAGTTTAATTGCTCGAGAATTTTTGGACATTACGTAGTCAAATCGGTGTATATGTCAAGAAGCTTAACAATCCTGGCTTTTTCGGTCACTTAAAATCGCTAGTTTATACGATTTCGATAAACTCAAACAAAAGTGAAATTAATTGGGAAATTCTATTAAAAGATGTTCCCATCTAAAATAAGATAAAAATAATGATTGGTTAATTAAACTATTATAAAATTAACCTTAAGTTATAGTAGAAATGTCTTTCGGGTGATGTCGTGTAGTTAATATTTTACTTGACGTTTCGTTGACCATCCTGTCAGCTTCTTCAGAAGATTTCTAAAGACTGCTGTTGTTGTCTTTTGCTCCGCGTTATATATCCTATTTCTGTTCCGCTTTGCTGATCCATAACCGTTCCGTTCCGCTGAATCGCGTTGTTCGTTGTATGACGACTCCGTAGTGCTAACCTCCACGTGTTGCTGATCTTGTATCCATCTTCGCGATTGAAGTCGTTGGTGTTCTTCATTATTTCTATGGATTTGCGTATTATCCTCGGGTAGTAGTGGCTGGTTAGCAACACGTGGAGGTTAGCACTACGGAGTCGTCATACAACGAACGACGCTATTCAGCGGAACGGTTATGGATCAGCAAAGCGGAACAGAAATAGGATATATAACGAGGAGCAAAAGACAACAACAGCAGTCTTTAGAAATCTTCTGAAGAAGCTGACAGGATGGTCAACGAAACGTCAAGTAAAATATTAACTACACAACATCACCCGAAAGACATTTCTACTATGGATTACGGTCGTGAAAGCCTACACTCAACCTTAAGTTATGTAACAATACAGCTACAAAACTATTTCCCGATAATCTTCCAACTCAATGGATATTATTATATGTAGTTCATAAATATATTACCGCTCCCAGTTTATAAAATTCTACTAAAAACAGTATACTGTTAGTATGGTTCTTTTAAACACCGAAATTTACTCAAATATAAATTCCTCGTTACATTTTTTTTTGTTGTAATTAATGTGAAAAGTCTATTGTAATATCAGCCAAGGAATTGCATTTTTATTGGTTACTATGCGAGTGTTTCGACTGTATTAAATTTATTATCTGTAGAACAGCACGTCGTTGGACAATTCACTTCACATGATTTACATCATTACCAAATCTACTAATGCGAAGAAAATGAAAATGAAGTGTAAAGATTACATTATAATATTAAACGATAACCTCTTGCAATTAGCACTTTACCTTTGCCTTCTTGTCATTAATTTGTTAGGTGAAATACACAACTTCAAAGACTTCGAAAAATTCAAAACAAAACCTGACGAACATGTTTGTTAGAACGTTTTGGTCACATTTTCCAAGGAATCGCGTTACTCACAGCTTTAATACAAACATGAAAATAATACCTTTTCTTTTTGTAATCCATCAAGTATAGCTTGTAGTTTAGTATTACCAAACTTTAGTTCATCTTGAGTGCGCTTTAATGTTTCCAATTCTGCTTGATTTTGTTGGAATTCTTCATTCATTCTTCTCATTAGTTTTTCTTCAATAGCCGTCAACAATGATTCTTTAATATGTTCTTCTTTTATAGTCCCAGTGCCTGCGGAAGCAGCTGGATTCACCGAATATTGCGGATATGGAGTTGGAAACGTGGGGTAAGATGAAAAAGAGGTAGTACTTGCTGGAGGATACGGAAATGAAGGAAAATTACCAGCAACTGGATAAGGCGGTTGATTATATGGTGAATAAGATGAGCCAGCTTGCATGGGATATTCTACAAAACAAATTAAGCTTTAATAACATGTCTTAATCCATAAACATAAGTTTGTTTTTGGACGAAAACAAAAATATGAATTTTACACACACACAGTAGGCCCTCGGTTACCTACTCACCATTGCTAATATCGCATACCATTGGAAATTCTAGAGCACTCGGAGCGGGAGTTGCATGTTCCATTGGAAAACTGAGGACAATATTTTGTTCCGCTGGTAAGGTCGGAGCAATCGGAGCAATTTTTATAGCTCTACCAAGAGGAGCAAAGATAGGACTAGAGCAATGGACCGGTTGACAACAGTTGATGTTTACAAATACAATAAAGGCAAGTATAACCGCTCTATCAATGAAACATGGCGTGAAAAAGTGCTGCTCTGTAAGTTCCATTAGCCACTGCTCGATTCAGAATTTTCGAACTAGAATTGCAAGTTCCGAGTGCGCTCTAGTGCAGTCCAATAGAATACGCTATACTCTTCTACGGCTTATTTTTTCTAGATTAAGTTGGTGAAAAGTGACTGATTTTTTGTTAGTCACATACTTTGCTTTCATCAAGATCAAAGCTTTGAAAAAATTAAAATACAAATAAAATGTTATAGTGTGATCGGCATAAATGTTGCAACATATGGGGAATTTTTTAATTATTAAAATATGGTAATTTTTTATGGGATCGATTACACGCGCAGAGCAAATTTGGTATTCCAAGATAACTTCTGACTGAAACGTGTACGAATAGTCGTTCCAACATAAAATTTGACGAAGATCGAATCGTTCACTAAACGGTCGAGTCAATCCGCAGATTCTTGTTGAACTACTAGTCAGAGGCATGCACAGAATGTATTTTGAAGTTCAAAAAAACACAAACAGATGACATTGGTCACAGGCAGGTTCTAATTTAATAAATGTCGGTAAGCCGTTCCAACAGACTACGGTTTGGAAGTAATACACTTTTAACGCATACGTAGAAAACGGTTCATGTATTAATCCATGTACAATTTCTCTCAAAATTAATGTCATACTCTCATAGACGTAATATCAAACCTTTTTCCTTGCGGGAGTGGCCTATTCGGCGAACGGTCTTTTACTAACAGATTTATAAACGTACTTAAATCATTTCCCTTTCGAATGAAATATACGGGCATTCCTATGTATTTTAAATGTTATTGCATATCTGGAAATAAACAAAAAACATTAGCAAGAGATATGTTTTTAATGAATTAAGAAGTGTATCAGAGAAAATTTTAATATTTTAATAATTCTAATATATATTTTACATAAAGAATTATTTTATTACAATTGCAAGAAACATTCACCTCCAACGGGTATTAAAATAAAACGTGTGTACCTACTCTACAAGTAGCGCGTAGGACAAGTGCAGCCAAATTCGAATGATTTTGGAAATTATATTTTTCTAAGATAAAATAATTTTGTTCTGTTGTAACACTTTATTAAGTTTGACATCTGATTGGCAAAACTTATATGATGCTCCTCCATTGAATTTGGAATGCAATCTATTATATTCTGTGAAGCTTCTTATTTTGTCAGCTAATTGAAGTTTATTCCCTTATTTAATTCTAAAGATTGTGAAATGAAATAACCTATAAACTGCATAAATCTAGTGTTACAGATTACATAATCCTATTCTTACGTCGGGATATTGTTGTGATATTCATTTATACACTCAGAGAGAGCTGTGACAATCAGCCCTGTTTGTTTATAAAAGTTACGAAGAGAAGCAGTAGTGGTGACTTCTTCTCTGGAGCCTTCCTATAATTTTTTTTCTCTTTCTGTCTCATATGAGGAAAAGACGTTTTTGTTAAAAAAAAGGAGTCAAGCGAAGTACAGGAAAAGTTTGAAATAAAGTTTCCATTGAGAAAATTGTAATTATATTGCCATTTCTTTTTAAATTATTACTTTTACTGTAAATTGAAGACAGTAATACTACTCACACACATTACATTGGAATCAAAATTAAAAACTTCGGTTACCATATCAATTCAATGTCAACTTGAAATTTAATATTTCAGCACCGTGGGGGCAAGCCTATTTTGGACTACGATTTACAAGTTGATTTGGATTTAAAATGAAGTAAACATTGAATTGAAAAATAGAAGAGAGAAGTTATTATGACTTTTGTCTGGGAAAACTACATTTTTTTCAAAATTATTAAAAATGCTATTGGAATAAAAAAAGGATTTCTATTAAATAAACAAGCAACTTAACTTACTTGTCCTTTTTGATATAAGTAGACATCAAAACTCAATAATAAAACATTTGGAGGAATTTTATGGGGAAAAGAGAACATTAAAAAAATATTAAAAAGGACAAAGCCGAACCGGGGTGAACGGATATTAAGACTCATCGAAGAAGTGAAATGAGCTAGTGTGAGTAGTATAAGTATATTATTTGCCTGACGTAAACAATCAAAATTCTATCTATCTTTATCTGTTTTTTTTAAATACTTAGTTAGAATGTAGGGATTATTATAGGGAATTTGTTTAATTAAAGTCAACATTCAAAATTTGTAAGAAAATATAATTTAAATTATTTTATTTATAATAAACTGTAACTCTTATTTGAATCAAAATTTGTTTATTTGAGCCTAAATTTAAGAAAACTTTTCACAATTTTAATTATATTGAATCCTTACTTGACGTAATTACTAGAATATTCAAATTGTCTGAAAGACAACATATATTTTGCTAATATATTTGCCTTATTTCCACATATACAATGACATTTAAGATACATAGAAATATGCGTATATTTCATTAGAAAACGAATTCATTTAAGTACAGCCATAAAATATGCAAATATCAGCAATAACCGAGACAGCTCGCCGTATTGGCGCCTCCCACGAGGAAAAAGGTTTGATAGACGATATCACGTCTATCGGGGTACGACATTAATTTTGCAACAAATTGTACGTGTACGATACACAAACTGCATGTTGGAACAAATCTTATATATGTAAATGTTTGCATATTAAAACAAAAACATTTTAATTTTTTTTAATCGATTACGCATTTTTTAAGTTTAATTGAAGATTAAGTATTAATAAAACTAAGGTTTACTACGTATTACTTCTCCTTAAATTATAAATGCGATTATAATATAAGTACAAAATATATCAGTATTCAGGCTATTCATCGTTATTTTATGGCAGTTCTAAATTAGTAAAAAGTACCCATTAAAACTTGTTAGTAGAGCAATACATCTTGTGATAATCTCAAAAATCATATGTCCGGACACATGGATTAGTGCACCAATACAGTATTTTAAAAAACCACAAAAACATTTACGTAGATTATGAAATAGGCATACAGTTTCAAGTAAGGTTAAAGCAAGCGTTGGAAACTGCTAAAAAGTAAAGACAAACAGTAGTGGTGTTTATCAGGTTTAAATAAGAAATATTTTTGTAATAATCTAAATCAACTTCTAACTACTGTAATGCGGTCACTGAGACTGTACTTGTCTCAACTATAGCTATTGTGAGTTAATGTAGCATATAGATGCTAAAAAACAATGCATTTTGGTTGACACGTTTGTAATTTTTTTTAGTATTTCTTCTGAGTTCTATTGCCTTTCAAAAGAGCTCCTATAAAAAGTTACTAGTTATCTTTCCACTAACGTGTGCAGGTATATCATTAAAGACCACTATGTACATTAGTAAGTCAAAGTTAACGTTTTTTTTTGTATGTTATATGCTTTTCTAATATCTGTTTTTGTGATTCTATTTGCAAAGTTATTGTGCATAACTGCTGCTGCTTCTTGAATTTTCTTAATTTTTTCCATGTAAAAGTCGCAGGGCTTTTGGAAAGTCATGCTATGAGCTCTCCTTTATCAATCCATTGATTTGAGAACCATTCGTCCATACAGAACATCCGTCATATTACTAAAGGTATCTTGTGCAATTTATTACATCAAAATTATAAAAAAAAAAAATTAGACTTTCACTATTAAAAGTTTAAGAGTTTTGTAATACGTTCTTATCATTTTAGTTATGAGAAACTACTGTGCCTATTCTGAGTTAATCAAGTTTATATCAACTATAATAACAAAGACAGCAAATGTGGTAATATCTTGAACCATTTATGATGTTTCGCATGTGCTTAGCTATTAATAATACAAGAATGTGAAAAATAAGGAGATATACATATATGCAATAGCAACAAGTTCTGCACAAGGCCTAACACTACACGTGACATAATTTAAAATATTCTCAATGAGTGCAGCATATTAAAATTAAAATATTTACATTTACACAACTTACGACTAGGTGGATATGGCATGTCAGTATTTCTTGATTTTGCAAATACAGGTGGTGTTTCTCCAAAAGTAACAATCATAACCTGTATAAGTCCCACTAACTCTGATGTGGCCTGAAAATGCTCTTTTAAGTTAAATACATATCTTCAAAATGAAATATTTACCTGACACCAATCATGTAAATAAGGCAAATATATTTTACCATTTTGATCTACAAATTGTGATACTTTTATGCTCATATCTGATGTGGGTTTAACATAACACAGTGGTGCATGTTGGGGATGTGTATCCATCAACCATACACATACTGGAATATTGTAAACTGTCCCTTTATAACGCACAGGTATAGTACCGTTTAAGTTTATCAATTCTTTTTGTGATCCGTCAAGGAAAACTAAAAATTGTTTTTAAATACATTGACAAACATACATAGCAACTCACCATAACTATCTTTGAAAGGTTGTAGATTCTGGTAATGGTTTGTAACGGTGACAATATCTTTGTGGGTTGCTTCTGGATTTAAATACTAAAAACAGCTTTTGGTTTAACAATATTTTATTTGTTATGAATCACTTACATTTACAAGCCATTGCTTTATTCTATGTTCTTCAGGTAGAACCATGTTTCAATTCTAAAAATATAGAATAATAGTAATCACTAATAATTATCAACCAAGTGAATAATGTTTAGTGAAAAACGTATTACCAACTTTAAGAACTAAAAAATAGCCTAAGGTACAAACAAACACAAAGAAATAACTATATATGAAATATGTTTCAATTTTTGATTTAAATAAAATGTTCAAGAGTAATATTAAAGTTGTGCGTGTTATCTTTTATTCCAGATTCATATACTGCAAATGTACTGTCAAATATCAGAACTAGATTTACGCTTCTTGATTTTTCGTTTATCTTTCTTCGGTTTTTTTCTTTTATGGTGTTTTTGTTTATCTTCCTCATTATCTGAGGATGAAAGTTCTTTGGACTCTGAATCTGAACTATTTGAAGATTGTTTTCGTTTTGCTTTCTTATGTTTTGAACTTTTCTTTTTATGTTTGGCTTTTTTCAGTTTCTCTTTCAATTCTTTCTCTCGTAATTCTGTCAGTGGCGTTAAATAATCCTGATCGGATTCACTACTTGTGCTGCTGATATCTAACAAAATTTCTTTGTTAGGATCAACTTTAATAAAGTTGCGACATTGAAATGTCAAATGTCCTGCATAACCACACTTTTTACATGCTGGCCTCGCACTTTCTTTCATTGGTGGTAGTAGACGAGAAACATAGGTATTGCTACCACTCATAATTAACTGATTTAACAACAAAATTAGCGATGATATACAAATAGCTTACTGCAAATATATTTACATGACACTAAATACGAACATGAAGCACTGTATGTGGTGTAGCTGTATACTTTAGTATAGTTGAGATTGGTAGGCGGTGTTGCCAGATTGAAATTATAAAAGTTACTATAGATTAGTTCGTGAAAAATCACTAGATTAGTCACGTTTTCACTGTAAATGTTAGTAATATCGGAAATTTAATATCGTTGTTAATGCTTGTATTTTATTTTCCAGTCGAATCAATTAAAATCAGATTAGTTCAGTTGAAATGTTATCTATTATGTCACCCACGTGATCGTGAACTGATCAAATTCGCTTCCCGCCTAGCCCCAAGTGACCTTCCTATTTTGTTGGATCACTTACTGCATCTGCAGTGATCCACCAATAGTAGCGCACCGCGTTTTGGAATTTAAAGAAGCGGGAAGTAGCGGAGCGTAATGGAAAGCATTTGTGCTTTCTTAACCTCTCTTTTTTATGTGCGTGTATATATTCCAATTCCTATATTTTTATTTTACAATAGCTTCTTCGAAGCATGAAATAATGTTAAGTAAATATCTTATCATTCTTGTATTATACATTGTGTCCACGGATTTGGGCCACAAGGGGAAAAAGTTTTTTATTCCATATTTTATGAAAAAGTTATTCTTTACGAAAGTTTTTGCTTGCCTTAAAACAATTAGCAAACATATTAAAATGCACTGATTATCTTCTGTATGCATATAAATGTTGAAAACCTGTTTGCTCACTTTCAAAAATTTAACTACTATTGTTGATAATCGTATGGCCTTGAAATTCTGTTGACATTTAATTATTTGTCTGTTTCAAATTTAAGTGACACGACATTTGCAATCACGAAGATTTTATTTGATTAAGTGTTATAGAATTGATGATATTTCATATCGAACAACGATCAACAAATTTAACGTTAAGTTTGTTAAGATATTTGATGAAACTGGCTCTGTTGTTAGAAAGAAGAAAACAAAGAAACAATACAATGAAGATGATGCATTAACTGTTCTAGCTATGGGATCTGTATTAGAAGATCCAAAAAAATCAGTATGTTAGAAGGCAGTGGATGTAAGCAAGAGCTTACTGCAAAAAGTCTTTAAGAAAAACAAGTTTCACCCATTCAAACCCAAATTTATTCATACTCTGGAACCCCGAGACTATGCGTTTAGATTAGAATTTAGTACTTGGGTTAGAAAAATGTTATGGAGGATTAATCTTTCCATCATAAAATTTTGTTTTTGGATGAAGCTACTTTTACCACTAATGGTTACGTGTCATCCCAAAATTGCAGATATTGGACAGAAGAAAATCCAAATTTTCCTATTTATCAGAAGAACCAGCGTTATAAGAAAGTAAATGTGTGGTGTGTAGTTTTATTCAGTAAAATTATTGGCCCCTTTTTTTCGAAAACAATTTAATACAACAACATTACTTACATATGTTACAAAATTTTGTTTTACTTACTTATTCATTGGCTAGCTCACTCGCTCAATTTAACGCCGATGGATTTTTATTTTTGGGGACATGTTAAACAAAGAGTGTACGAAAATAATAATTTTGATGCGAATTTGGGAGCATTAAAAGATAAAATACGAACAGTAATTAGTGAGATTGATATAAGAACATTTAGGAACGTTCACAGAGAATTTAGGTATAGGGTCGAAAAGTGTGTGGAAGTAGGTGGGGGTTACGTTCAATAAATTATTTGTTGTTTTTTATCACATTCGAATTTATAATACATTAGAAAATATTTCATAAAGTCTTATATTTATAATGAATGTTATGTTAGTTAACCAGAATACGATTAAATATTTTATATCTAAAAATATGTATAAAAAGAAACTAAAACATAAAATGGTTTTAAAAATGTATCAATGTTGTATAAGTTTGCACCAAATCCGTGGACACACTGTATATATATTATATTTTAACTGAACTGGAGAATGTGAAAGGGATTTCTAATTGTAAGGCAGGGAACTCCCATGTGACTACAGAGAAGGCACTGTTACTAACCATGTGGTATTTAATAAATAGTGAAACATTTCGGCAAATTGGTAACTGATTTAATGTTGCTTGAAACACTGTATTGAGTTATATTAAAAAAGTCTATATCTTATCTAATTAGTTTGGAAATAAATGAAGTATATTATTATTACTCAAAAACCTATATTTCTGTAAAATTGGGAGAATTTTTAAATTCGAATAATCTTGTAAAGAAATTCTGGCACCTGCAGTCTGTTATCATAATGTTTAATGACGATGTTTAGATAAGTTTACTCATAGGAGAAAGCAAAATCCAGATTTGTTGGAGAATGAGATAGTGTTTCAGCAAGATGGAGCGCCTCCACATTGCGCTGCCGGAGTACAATTTCTGGATCATCACTTTCGCGATTGTTGGATTGGTCGAAGGGAGCCTGTACAATGGCCTGCCAGATCGCCAGATCTTACACCATTTGATTTTTTTCTCTAAGGGCATATTAAGTCTAAGGTATATGCCATGAGTTCAGCTTCCTTACAAGAGTTACGTTCAAAAATTGAAGAATGCCAACGAATAACTCAAGAAATGTTGGGAAATATCAGGAGAGCATTTGAAGCAAGATTGTACTATTGTATGGAGGTTAATGGTCATCATTTTGAACAGTTAATAAAGTAAAATGACTTTTTGATACGTGTTACCGTAAATAGAATTAAAAGACCTTCAGAATGAGTGGTCACAAGACCCATCTTTATTCAAATTTTGAGGGTGCAGGCTGCTGCTCCTTCAGGAGTAATTTTAAATCGTTAAGCCCGTCATTAAAAGTTGTCACCCTTGATATGAAAATTGACAGGTTTCGGAATTTTGTATCGCAGCAGGTAAAGAGTTACTTGAGGTGGCTCGTTTCAATTGAAATGACCTGTAATAATAGGTTCGTATTATGCACATCATCGTTAAATATTATGATGACAGATGGCAGGTGCCAGAATTTCTTTTAGATTATTCGAATTTAAAAATTCTCCCAATTTTCTAGCAATAGTAGCAATAGCAAAGTTTTTGAGTAATAATAATATACTTCACTTCGAAACTGATCAGATAATGTCTGCACCTTGCTTGATTAGATACATCACCCTTTCCTTTATACATAACTACGATCTGCAGTGACTTGATATGTTAGGAAAGTACTTTGGTTAATGGTTAAATACTACATTGTTCCCGTATTATGAGTAGGATAAAGTGGCCACAACTGCAATTTAAATTAATGTGTTACATTCTTAAATGTAATTATTTAATACAAATTTATGACCTGTAAATCTGATAAATATAAGAAAAAAAAAATAAGCAAACTAATTTTTTATAACTCGTTTATTATATACTTGTTGTTTATAGAGATATTTATAAATATTACTAGGAGACCTGTTTTACCATTTACCCCACCAGTATTCTTGATTTTGAAGATGGTTTTATAGACGCCGAACATGATACAAATTTCTTTTATAATTATTTTTTTTTAACTAAATGAATGATGTATTTCCTGCGCTCCTTACCTATGTTATCTGCATACCAATCTGCAGGATTTGGCTGGAACCACTCTTTCATTTTCTTTATTTGGGTATATACACACCCTGGGATACAAAAAAAGGACCTCTCATGTCAAAATATCGGTTTTCAGATTTGAAGTAATTGTAGAAAAAAATACGCTCTTTTTAATTATACATGAGATGCTTACGTTCATTGTAATTTATTTGTCAATGTAGTTTACATAGAGATTTAACATTTCAACTACTGTTATTCTGCAAAGTTGTGTTCACATAAGTCCCATACCACACCTGAGGTCATATATTATATATATCATATTCTTCGTCTATAACCGTTACTACCTAGTATTTTTCTTTTGATATCAAAACATATAAACATGTTATAAAAATGTCCTCCACAAATAAATCATGCTTTAGTTTTATTAGGCTTAAGTTTAAATGTTTGCATTGCCTATAAAAGAAACTGTTCAATTTTGTACAAAATAACTCGACAATAGCTCATTGATACCCGAGTTAATAACCCACTCTTGATATGTAGCAGTATTTCTAATGGCAAATCGAAGTACACTTAGTCCAGAAGCATCTCTTCTAGATTTAAGACATAAAAAGTACGTATACTTTTAAGCCGATCTATTGATGTTTTAATGCATTTTCTAGGAAATATTTATGAAGTGGTTCTAGCAGACTATCATAAATATACGTCATATCCGAGAATAAGATTCTGTTATGTCGAGTATATTATTTGTAGAATGTAATTATAATTAAAAACTATATGCCCGAAAATCTTAAAGCAAGATTTACTGAAAAGGGAGAAATGAAATTCGGAAAAATAATTTTAAATACAAGGTAATTTAGGGCAATTTAATAGAAAGATGTAATTTAAAAATTCATATTGCAGATTATCACTGCGTAATAATACTAGGTACTAACCCGATATAGAAAATTCTCTATCGTTTACTACAACCATTGTTGGGCAAGATAAGAGAAATATCTAAATTTTTGCAGCGACTGCATACGCTCGTGTTTATTTGTCTCATGAGAAGGGGTTCATGTTGCTTACCGGATTCATAGTCGATAAGACACGAGTCTGTTTAGTCATACTATAATAAACATTTAAAATTTAGTCACTTCTCCTATTTTGTCCAAAACTGATTACAATCCTTAGCTGAACTGATTTTAAATTTTATAAATGAGAACTCTGAAAGTCCCTAGATACATTGAATGAATTTATCGAGTCCTACATGATAAATTCATCGATAATGGAATGTATAGAGATGAGCGAGATAGGGGAAAATTATTCATCTTTTGCAGCGACTAGACAGACTCGTGTCTATTCGACTCATGAGAATGGGTTTGTATTGCTTACTGGTTTCTCTGAGAGTCGACAAAACATGAGCCTGTTTAGTCGCTGCAAAATTCCCCTACCTTGGTCCACTCTAGTAATAATAATTATTATATAAAACAGTTTAGTTCATGTGTGCAGTTGTTGGAGGACGTTAGTAACAGGTATACGTTATACAGTATTACATGTCGCTTCTATTTAGGGTATATATGATCTACGATATATACACTGTACATGAACAACCAAAACCCCTGTTACGCTATTAATTAGCGACAAAGACTATTTGATTAAACCATTTTAATAACGTCACTACTAAGATTTGATCAAATTTTCTAATTTCTTAGATGTTATTTCCATATATACACTCTTTTTTGATTGGGCAAATTTAAAATGTAACAGGCGCGTTCTGACCCAAGTTTATAAGTTTATTTAGCGGGTTTGTTTACTTTAATTATTACATCCGTTTTCATACGAATGGCAACCTTCTTGAAAAGCAAGCGTATCTGCCCATAGAAATAAAACTGTACAGCCAGTGCTTCGTACAAGTTCACATCCTTTCAACGAGAACCAATAGTTATTCGTTTTCTGCATATTTTTAGTTTGGGATCCGAAGTCTGCACTTCTAGGTTTGTTCACTCGGCCTAAATTAACTACTCCGAGTAACCAGTGTAAATATGCGAAAGTTGTCGCTTGAGACCAGTGCTGCTGCATTAGTGCAGTTGGAGTCTACACTTTTGACACGCAGTCTAGAGTAGGAGTGAAAACTGTCTACACCGAAGTAAGTAGCGGCAATTTAAATTTCAAATAAGGAGAATATTTCAATAATTGATATCATCTTCAACAACAAATGTATGTATTTGAAAGGAAGAAACTGGTAATGGAGACAAAAATGGAAAATAAATGAAGTCGCTAAACGTAAACCTGTAAATAACTGAAATGCTTCTAAACTTGGTGATGAAAAATGGCGGGTAGTCGTTCGTTAGTGTGTTACACCAGATTTACCAAATAGATCAGTCACCTACTTGCATTGCTACTCTAGGGACGCCAAGCGCCCGAACGAACAAATCTAGCGAGTCCAAAGCTCAAGAACTTGGAAACTTTGGTTGGATGCAGCAAACAATTAGGCTAATGTTATTTGTTGTATTTATTTGAGCTATAACATTTTTATTACATCCAGTAGAAATAATTGAATAATTATATAATGTAATATATAAATCGATTTCCCGTATTCCACAAAATAATGTCCTTGATAAAATGACCTACTCGATCGGTATAACAGCTGTTTTTTTGGTGAACGTTCGTATTCGTATGTATTTAAGGTTTGTCAGTTATGTGAATATTTTCATTCAACGTGCATTAAAGGTGATTATTTTTTATAAGAATGAAGTGGTAGTTATTTTCAAACTTAAATATTTATTTCATCGTATAACAATCAATTAATCCTTTAAAATATGTCACGGTAACTTCGTTGTAAGAAGGGGTGGTATTTCATGTGGCAACATGACGTTTGACAGATGTCAGCTAATGATTTCAGTTATGTTACTTAAATAAGGCGTACTGATTGAGTACAGCAATAATCTTAATTTATCATATCTCCATATTCCCAAAACAAAATTTGATTCAATGGTTTGTTCAACTAAATCATATCTTCATTTTGCATGTTTTAGTTTGGTAAAGGCGCTAAAGTAATTTTAATATAAAATGGTGTACATTTAGTGACTATATGTATGTGTGACTATCATTCATGGGATGAATGAGGAGGATTTATTGAAGAGATCAGCTGAGGAGCGAGAAAAGATATTCAAACGCTATGAACTTGGACGGGCTGAAGGAGCAGAAATTGATCCTTGGGAAGACCCCGATTTTCAGATTTATCATGTTACTGATAGGTATGGATTTATGCATGACAAACCATTACCTTCAAAGTTAGACCCACATGAAGCGAAGAAACAACAAATTGAGCTGGAACGTATTAAAAAATGGCTGAAGATGTTAAAATCTTGGGATGACAATGAAAAACTCAAAGGTACAGATAAATCCACCGAGAAAAGTAAGAAAAAGCTAACAGACTTAAAACCATCAGACAAAACCCATAAACATTTGAAATCCAGTGAAAAAATTAATGAATGGGAAATGGTACATAAAGAAAAATTACATAGGCGTATTTATAAAGGTATACCCAACTCTTTAAGAACGCAGGTATGGTGTAAACTGTTAAGTATTGGAAAAGTAAAAGGTGAAAACAAAGGCGAATATAATAAAATGTTGAAATTAGCCAGGAAATATTCTACTGATGCAAGACAAATAGATTCAGATGTCAACAGACAATTTAGGGAACATATCTCTTTCCGTGAAAGATATAGTACAAAGCAACAATCTTTATTTAATGTTCTAACTGCCTATGCTATGTATAATTCTGAAGTTGGGTATTGTCAAGGCATGTCTGGTTTAGCTGGTGTATTGTTAATGTATATGGATGAAGAAGACGCGTTTTGGGCCTTACATGTGTTACTTTCTGATGTAAAATATGCCATGCATGGATTATATAAAGAAGGTTTTCCTAAATTAAATAGATTTCTAGAACATCATGATCGAATTCTTACCAAATTCATGCCAAGATTAAAAAAACATTTAGACAAACATGGTGTTGATGCAATACTATATTCGCTCAAGTGGTATTTTGTTTGTTTTGTGGAGAGGGTACGTATTTATCTATTATATTACGAAGTTTATCTAAATTTCAACTATTACAGGTCCCGTTTAGTTTATGTTTACGCATATGGGATATTTATTTGCTAGATGGGGAAAGGGTTATAACTGCTATGGCATATACTATTTTGAAAATGCATAAGAAAAGTTTAATGAAACTAAACGATATGGATTCTATAACACAGTTTATTCAGGTAAACATTTCATTAAGAGAAATACTTATTTCAACAAGAGTATAAACTACATACTATGTATAGGGTGTTGCTATATTTGCCACCTACAAACTCCTATTATTGTTTTTATTTGTATATACTATAGTTGTTACTTATATGACAACACAAAACATTATTGATAATACCAATAACTACAATATAAGCTATTACTCTCGTAATTTGAATAGCTAGTCTCCGCTAATTTTAGTGCTGTGCAAAATTTAAATTAAATTAAAGAACTCACAGATTGACTGTTGACTTTTGTTTTCCTAAACAGAAGACTGTGCAGCATCTGATTATTTTCAGATTTCCAATGTCCATCTAGTAGGTCTGCGGAAGATAATTCCTTCCCTGTAATTTTCAGAAAAAGTTTTGATATCAAAAATATTTGAGCAGAAGTGCCGCATAACAAAATTATAATCAAATATACAAAGTTTTCGCAGCGCTCAATACGAAGCTTGGTTTTTGAAATTGAAATACGCATATGTTATTACATTTCACATCAATGTTACACCTATCTATCTTGACTTTTAGATAACACGCTAAACCGGTGATTTAAATTTTAATCGATGGAGTATTTTTTGGAATTTTCGGCAATACGTGGAAGAAATTTTTAATATCTAATAGCCACCGAAATCATTGCCATTGTTTGATTCGTGTTATTTTCATATTTTTTAGTGAAACATCCTGTATTTTTTTAAAGAATTTAATAGAGATACATTAACTAAGAAATAATATACGTGCGTATATTCGGCAACATAAAACTAGTAGGACTAATATTAATGGCGATAAGTTATTCATATTCGGGAAGGATCGATTACAAGACCAAGATCATGATCGGCAGGAATTGTACAATTATATCTATGAATTCTTTTTTTTTATTGTAAAAACTGCGTACATTTAGAACTGTACTGGGAATAAGTAAGGAACTACGGTAGATATAGGTTCAAATTAGTTTAATTGTCAAAGATACTATATAATTTTTCAGTCCTGTGTATTAAATATAGAGAAATTGTGAAAACCGATATAAAAAATTATTTAATTTCTTTTATGTTCTGAGTATTCTTTGTATAAGTACAGATAATTGATACTGAATTAATTATTAATGATTTAATTCATGCTTTTGCAAAGTTGATGGATCCTAATAATTACAAGTTTGTAATAATTATTATAATAGGTTAAATTCAATTGTACAATTATTATGAAGACAAATGTCTTTTGATATTTCCATCTCTTCTCAGATTTATTTAAATATTCTTTGGAATACTATCTTTCCATTTTTGTTTATATTAGACAGTTAGTCCAGGTTTTAAACTGCATTTATGTTGGTATTAGAAGGAATTTTGTTTTTTATCAAATTATTAATATATAAAACATAATTAGGAAACACGCGAAATTGTCGGAATACACGTGTTCCCTATTAAATTGCGTAGGTGTGTGCTTAATTTCTAATGAAGTAGAATATATTAACCAGTTGTAGTGCTTTCTTAACCATTCCGCTATTCCCGCTTTTATTTTATACACAATATTATTTTCTGTTTTAATATAATTTGTATACGTATTAAAATAGAAAATATCATTTTCTGTCGATCAATGCATTGTATTGACTCAAAGTCGAATGTCAAGCAAAGAATGCAAAGCTAAGTGGGCCAATCAACCAGTTCACCAACCGTAGATTAATTAAGCAGTTAAAGTCAAATTTACGATATCTTAAAAAATTATAAAACCCCATATTAAAAAGTGCTTGATGATATATGTATACCATATAGATTGCCTCCCTGAAATGTTGCGAGTTTAACTAAATAGTTAGCACAATTCAAAATCGAATCCAACAATATTGTTGATATAAAGAGCTGCCCCTATAAAATAATAATAGTACTAGAATAGATACACGTTAATGATTCAGAACTGCTATAACCTTGCGGATAATTTTGTCGCCCCCCTACTTTAAGAGCACGGATGACTGCCTATAAACTCACCCTAATATGGTCAATAATAATAAAACTAGAAAAATAAAAAAAATGTTCTAGTAAAACTAAAAGAATTTACCAAAACAATTATAGTACTGATCTTAAATACAATCTTTACCCATCGTTTCATGTTGTTAAATATTTTGAATTGCTTTGATAAGTTCTTTTATAGTGTATAGTTTATTTTTAAAAACTGTATTCTTTAGGCGTGGAAAAATGAAATTTCTGTTTTCTTGTCTTGTCTTTCTTGTCTGAAACAGTAAAAGATTCATTATTTGTAGTGTCATATGAGCTGTGGCATTGTCTTGTTATTCCTTAATTCATCAAGCAGCTGGTTTAAATGATTTATAGGGTATCTTTCTGCATTTACCGTGTCATGAAAAAATACTGGACTCGCAATTTTTACCTGTGAAGCTGCTATCCAAACACTAACCTTTTCAGAATGCAATGGTTTCTGTATCATGGCATAAAGCTTTTCACTGAACCATATACACATGGTTTGTTTGTTAATGAAACCGTTAAAGTGGAATCAAGCTTCGTTTCAGAAGGATATTTTCACCATTTATGCAATTTTCACACAAATTGCAGTATCGCACTCTCACTACGTGATTGATGGAGTTGCGTTCTTGCACATTACGAATTTTATATGAACTTTTCGAGGTCTTTTCTAAGAATATGCTGACGACAAATTAGTTTGCTGTGGAAGTTTTCTAATTGACTTTTTAGGTGAATACGTCTCGTCACATCCGTTATACTTCCAGCAGTTATTTCCTTGAGTTTGAGTGAAGTTTATATTATATAGGATAATAACGACTTAATATGTATTTCTCTAATTGGGACTACTCTACATGGTTGTTGACTACTGACAATGGTGCGCTTTTGCAACTATGACTACTGTTACATTACTGGTGCGATGTTTAAGTATACAAGCCTATACCGACCGCTAATTACATACACTATCGTCCGTTGAAGTTTGCTCAAGTAATAAAAGTTTAAAAAACCAAAAAATAAACAAATAAGCAGCTAATACCAAATATATTTATTATTCTATAGGATAACAACTATTAAAAATCTAACGCACTATTATTTTTTATCATTCATTATTAAGGATATTCTTAAATATTTTTCTTGTCAAAAAATTAATTTTCTTAGTGTATCGTCTGGTATGTTGTTTTATTCTTGTTGGAAAATATTCCAGAGTAGTTCTTTGGAGGTAGGACCATCAATTCGGACTCTTCTATCGAGCTCATTCCACAGTAGATCAATAGGGGTGAGATTGGATCTTTACTGTGTCATAATTTGTAAAGTATTGACCTCGTTTTGCTCATTCAAATACCGTGTGCATGTTCGGGCTGCGCTCTAGATCGTTGTCGTGCATAAAGTGATATTCTCGCTGATTACTCGCACCCCGGAAGGAATGGTACGGGATTCTAATATTTCGCGGTAGTCCTCCTTTCGCATTATTTCTAATGCAATGTTCCTGTTCCGGAGTAAGAAAAGCAATCCCAAACTGAAGCGCCACCGCATTTTATTTTTGGTACAATTCATTCACTAATTAGCAGACCGTCTGCTTTGATCCAATCGATATGATATCGATTCATTGGTTCATACTACATTTTCCACTGTTCTACCTTCCAGTTCTGATGTTCTCTATTTCTGGTGCAGTTTTTCTACGATTTATTTTACTTATTAATTATAGTGGGCGATTATCTTCTGGGGTGGTTATTCACCATGAATCTGTAATACAATTAAGTTTCCTGTTCGTAATGCTTTGCTTATTTAAGTTGCAGGTGTGTTTAACCATAAATATATATTAAGGCTATGATCGTTGAATGTAATAAAACTTATTAAATTAAGGCATTGTAAAACTCATTTGGCCAAACTTTCGAGGACGGTAGTGTACATCGCAATGATATCCCTATATCTAGTCCTAATAGCTTATAACGGTAAATACCTTTAACTTTCAAATTAAGTCTTGAAATTCTTGAAATTACAAGCATTGATGCACTAATAAAATGTAGCCGTAAGATAGTTATCACAAAGAAGCATTGATAAGCATGCATGATCGGTACCTCAGAAATGGGTATGCGCTGCTTATAGTAAAACTGTATATATGTTGGGCACATTTAATACCACTAAAGAAAACCTCAACATTGCTCTGTCAGATCTATTCTATACCCTAGAGAATTTTTTTTATGGTTGATTGTCATCATTCATGAACATGGACATGTATGTAAATAAATAAACAAATAAATAAAATGCATTTAGCAATAGAAACTGTCTTATCTCAGTTTTAAATTGCACCGCTGAGTGTATATTTTTTAAAGATGCGGGCAATTTGTGTGTTACTGCTTTGCATCTGTAGCTCATTTCGTAGAGACTTGTCCTGTGTATAGGTACAGCAAGATGTTTATAGTGCCGTGTTTGGATGTTGTAAATATCGCTGTTTTTACTAAAAGTATCTTTGCTATTTAAGTAAATTTTCAACACGTTAAACACATACAAGCTGGGAAATGTAGGTAACTTAAGTTCTTAAAAAAGTGGATGGCACGATGGTGATGGTGTAGCAAGCAACATGCATCTGATAATCCTTTTTTGTAGTATATTGTATGTAATAAATTAAAATATTTAATTCATCAGTTACTACAATAATGTTCTCTATCACACTCTCTTTGTTTTCACTGTACTTTAGAACCAACCCTTTTCCAGTACAATAAGCTATAAAACAGATAAATATGGTACAAACAGAACTGTTCTAATATTTAAAAAAATAAAATAACAAAACTAGTCTTTGCGCGATCACCTTATTTGTTTTATATGGCTTCTACTATAAGTTGCAACCAAATATGACAACATATTTTTTACAGGTGAAGTTGTATAAAGATTTCATGTATGATGAAGATACTGTGATACAAACATTGGAAAGATCGATGGATGAATTGAAAAAGGCCAAACTAGATTTACCGCCACCGGCTACAAAGGAAGAGTTACCTAGCAGACAGTTCGGAATATTCATTGAGCCCACCTTTGAACAAATTGTAGGCCATAGGATGGAAAGCTTCACTAATAAAGAAAAGGAAACGAACGAGATCGTCATGCTACGACGAGAAGCTGCCCGTGAATCTATCGAAATAGACAATAGGGAATCCCAGGTTTCTGCCAGTGACTCGGTTGGGAACGCAGGTACAGATGTCGATAGCATTTCTTTGTCTAGTAGTAGGTATACTGTTGATAGTGAAACAAGCATTTGTGAAAGCACAAGCAGTAGCATCATTGAATGTACTCGATTGTGAGCTTTTTAGATATACGCATTGGTTAAATAGGTATTTGCATTTATATCAGCATGTATATAAACTCATCGGTTTGAGAATTTAAACCCCTCCGTTTTATCGTATATTTATATACTGTTCATAGTATTTGTTGTAAGAAGACATTATATTTAATTCCATATTTATACATACGATTTAAAAAGCATCAATCCATAAATTATGGTGGTACTCGTGATCACGTTAAGAACTACTAAAGTAATAAGATTACATTTAGAAGCGAGAGAGCTTTATTTTATGCGCTAATTTAGATGATTACTGAATAAGCTTTAGTAGTACTCGGAGAAGTCAAATATTAGTCTAACAAAGTTACTTAATAGTATGTGCATTATTCACTCACATGTAAGAAACAAACAACAAGAAAACATTCTATGTGAAAGAAAGCTGAGACATTGAGTGTGAAACTATAAGTGGAAAACTCAAAGCGATTTAATTACATTTATTCATTATATTTGGAGCATATTGAATCCTTTAGGTGCCTAGTTGGAATTATTGGCCGAATATCGTAAATATTTTCTCATTTATAACGTTACAGACAATAGATATGTAATTATCATCTCATAGTAACTTACAGAATTTTTTTTTTGTGTATTATATCTAAGCTATAAATTAACATTAGATTGTGTATATACGTACGTACATATGTATACAGTTTTCGTACGGAAAGCAATATGTACTTTTAATACGACACCTAAAGCCTTGAAAATGTATTCTACTTAATTAAGTTATTAATATATTTCTTATCAGATAGGGAAAATTTAAATACTTGTCTAATGTCACGTGTTAAATTTGTTTTTTTTTTTTGTAACACCGGTTTGTTTGGATTAATTAAAGCACAAGTTCATTATGTCGCTGCATTTCGGAATTTAATGATTCCTTTTTTAAACTTTATTTCAATGAATGTTGTGTTAAGAAATGTGTTACTAAAATTTAATCGGAACTGCTCCAAGTAAATATAATTGCATGTTTGACACATATTTAATTGGTTCAATTGTCCGACACTCACTTTGAACAAATAGGTCACTTCACTTACTGTCTTTCAAAAAAAGAGGGAACACTATTATCTTGAGATTTACAAAATAAAACAATTAAATACTCTCTTTTGCTTGAGATCGTGTGTGCTATTTCAAATCTTTTTTTTTCTATATGCCATTAAACCGGAAACGGACACAATTTTGGATTTTTCTCTTTCTGTACATATAATGTTATGGGTATTGGATACTGTAAACCTCGCAAAAAAGTGTGCGTTCAAGGCAGCTATTAAAAGTTTTTTATTAATTAGAATCGAACTAGCTGAATAATGTTAACAAAAACGAAAAAAGCAAGAACATTTAGAGTTTCAATAGGTAACTAGGTAAGAAGCAATTTACTAAATAGAAACCTATATTCAGAATTTTCACGATTTTATGCAACACACGTCTTTAATCTTTTTCGTAGCTCCCCATTTGTTGCGTTGTGTATGATATTGGGTGTTAACTTCTCGCAAACCAGCCTGATGTTTTTAAGATCCTCGACATTTTGAGATGGATCTGTATAAACTATTATTTGAAGGCGACCATTGGTTAATTGTTGCATTCGGGTACTGTATGACACTTCATTATGATCTGGTGCTCCACTAAACTGGAAGGACAAGGTTTGTAGGAAAGCCAGTGGAAAATCTTTTAACGTTGTTATTAACTCAAAGACGCAACTGCATTATAATAAATCAACTTTTTCGTTATTTTTATTGCATAGACAAATGTTACAATAATAATTACATTAATAACTTTAATAGAATGTTCTTTAATAAAATGTAAATGAACTTTGGCAGATGGCAGATGAAATACTTTTAAAAAATGGTTGTTTTTATTTCCATCGCTATAGATATTTTTTTTAACAGCTATCTTGCACACTTAGAAATCTTTTTGTGGGATTTACAGCAACATTTTCCTATGCAACACAAACGAAATGTTATATGTTAGAGAGAAATACGGTTATATTAAATATACAGAGTGTCACTTCAAAGCAAGGTTGCGTCTGTTTCCGGTTGAACAGGCAAATAAAAACATTTAAAAGTACCGTCAAATAGCTTACATGAAACAAAAAATTATTTCACTGTTTTTTGTCGTTTCAAAATAATACTTATTGAGCGTTGTTTTTGAAAGACATAGTAGACAGTTACTTAGGTGTATGTGCAGTATTTCATAGTTTTTAGTACTTACATTAAACAAAAATGGATTAATCTTAGTTGCTGTATATTTTAAAAGGAAACGGCTTCCAGTTTCATCACAACAGAATTGTGTTACTACTTAAATCGAGTTTTTTATCATCATTTAGTTTTAAATATTTGAAATTTTTATGGCAATATTGATATACATAATTCCATATTACACATCCGCTCAGTTCGTTTCGCGTATAATTTGAAAATTGTTGATTTTTGTGTTCTTAGTTTGTTTTCATGAAAAGTTAAATAGGAAACCCACAGACTGAAATAGTGAAAATACACACTACTTTCATGTCCGGTTTAGATATCACTAACAAAGCCAAGTATCTAAACTCTATTTCTTTTGGGTAACGTGAAAGTTTAAGTCAATCGATATTTAGTATTTTCGTTTATCATTTGTCCACTTATTAGGGTACATTAAGACAATATCAGTCGAATGGAAAAATATGAGAGCTGTAATAGACAGAATTTGATATGTTATTTAACTATCCATGGTATTCGACAACTCGTATTTTTAGCTAGTTCACTAAATTTGGCAAAGTTATTTTACTTTGTTGAGGGAGCACTTTTTGGAGGTAAGATTATTCTTTGTAAAAGGTTGCTCCAAATTCACGGGTCACTATTTGATTCTCCCTTGTTATAGAGATACGGTATGTTTAAATTTGGTGAAACAAAATTTGATTCTGATATTTCCAAAGCAAACTGAGCTCCATCAGAAGAACAAATGTTTTTTATAACTCTCAGAATTTGCAAAGTGCTTTTTATAAAGACTATTTAGAATATATATATATATATATTGTTTATTTTAAAATGTATGCAAGCTTTGGAATATCAAATACATGTTTTTTCAATATATTTTTAAAATGTTAAGTAGGTTTGTCAACCACGTATGTTTCTATGTTTTTATAGTTACTGCTAGGTATTATTTGTGTTTTTAGAACTCTTGTTATATATTATTTGTTTCCTTATAGCTACGTTCACATAAGGCAGCGAGAAATTAGAGTAAAAATTTGTGCAATATGTCGCACTAATTTGATAACTAGTACCATGATTTGCTTTGTCATAACATAACCTAAATTTATTTGTTGGCATTAATTTCTTTTGTAATGCACGGAATTACGCAGAAACGTTATGTGTGTACAAGTTTAAATACAAACGTAGAAAGTATTGATGCAGTGCTTTGTGGTGGTCAGTTTTGTGCTACACTAAATTTTAATTCTGCACTAGACCGCTACGTGAACGATTAAATTAATTTGCATTGTGCAAACTCTCGCATTACATTTAATTCTTGCACTAACTTGGCACTACCCTATGTGAACGCTATTCTTGTGCATGCCACATTTATCATAAAATAAGCGCGCTAAATATAGGAGTAATCTCGTATTTAGCTCATGGTTTTTCTTCCAAGTTTCTTACAAAATTTAGTAAACACATTTCTACTTGGTTCAAATAGAAGTTTTCAAAACCACACATACATACGCCATCATAAATACAGCCAAACAATTAAAGAAATTGCATTACTCTATGCATTATTACTTTACCCATACACAGAAGTTTTTCTCTCTTAATTCTAATGGAATGTGACCTTATTTACGTTCACTAGGGAAGACATTAACATGTATATAGCTTTGTTCGCAGAGTAAATCTCAAAACAATTAGAGCGGTCAGAGCCAATCAAATAACGCGATATTAGTTGGATTTGAGTTGTGGGTTTCTCTCTACTAATCAAATTAAGTAAGACGAATTTGTGATTGCCCTGCGAACAAACCTTATATATTCTAAGGTTATAACTGGATAATAAAAGCCTATTAAGAATGAATTTGATGAACATTTATGAAACATTACAATTAAAAACAAATATTTGTAACTTATTACGCATAAAAAATTGCCATAATAGCAAGCCATATATTTGCAAATTGTGTCGCGAACCGGTTTTACCGTATGCGATGAAGCATTGACTTTGTGTTGCCTCTTTCGGTATTCTGGCATTTTTTTAAGCAGCGAACGGTACAAATCGGTCAATTGTTGTTGGTAACGTTTAGTATCAACCGTTTCCCCAGGTTTTAGCTCATAATAGACCATGCTCCTCTGGTCCCACCAAACACAGAACATCGTCTTTCTGCCAAAGCGACTCGGTCTTGCGGTCGATGTGGATGGTGCGCCTGGGTCTATTCATCAGTTTTTGCGCTTAGGATTCTCAAAATAAATCAACTTTTTATCCCCTGTAACTATACGATGCAAAAACGACTTCCTTTTGTACCGAGCAAGCAAAAAACTGCTTGTTGACTAACACCCAATTGTTCGACGAGTTGTTTTTGTGTTTGCGAATCATCTCCGTTCAACAATGCTTGCAATTCCACATCTTTGTATTTTTTTTGGAGGTTTTCCACTTTCCTTGCCTACAACATCGAAGTCGCCACTTTTGAAACGCCGAAACCATCGTTCATACGTATGTTGCGATGGAGCATGATTATCATAAGCTTCTCGAAGTAATCGGTATGATTCAGCAGCAGTTTTCTTCAAATAAAAACAAAAAATTAATGCTGTCCGCGAATGCTCTTTGTTCGGTGTTAATTTCGACATATTGAACACAACAACACAACACTATGCACACACTTTTCCAATTTATCACTCGTGCGCATCTGACACTTGTTGGCAAAGGGTTAATCTGTCCCCCAATTTCTTTGTTGCCTTCATTCCATTTTAGCTTTTGGTAGGTCCCATATTCTTTTAAGATATAATAACAATTTTGTTTCAAAGCAAGCAGTTTTACACTTCATAGTATTAAAACCTTAAAGTAAAAAATATGAATACAGTGTCCGCAGAAGTCTGCACCATGCGGGAACCTTTTTTTATTTCTTTAGTTTTAAAGTAGCTGTTTGTAATTTGTCTGTTACTATTTGTCCCATCGTATTCGCGTCAATATGTTATTTAAAAATTTAAAATGTCCAAAATATCATAAGAAAATATTGTTCGCATCTACCTAGAGATTCAAAATCCAAAGTGTGATTCAAAAATTTGTAATTTTGTATTTGCTTCTGTTTGCATTTTGTTAAAAATATACACTGTATATTTTTTCAGTGTACTTTCTCGTCAGTATTATTTGTAAATCGGGGGTTTGTCTTAAAAAGGAGAGAATTTAATTTATTTTTTATTAAGGAGTAATAATGATAGCAAGGACTGTGGCGTAGAATGGTAAACAAGACATAAGTATCGGCACCCCCTGTGTTGTTTACTTTATTAAGGAGGTTTATTTTCCCAAATTAAACCATTTTGCACAGAAAACTTAAGGACGCTCTTGGACTATTTTCCTATTTTCATAACTGAAAATGTTAATAGTGTAGTCATACTAAGTTGAAAAGTTATAAAATACCTCTGATTTTTTTACCCAAAAAAAAAAAAAACAAAACAATTTCTTTTATTTCATTGTGAATTTAGTTAATTATAAGAATAGATAATAACATTTATTAACATGTAAGATTTTAAGGTAGGTTTTGTCGGAAAGAGGTTTCTTGAAAGAAAGTTTCTTTTGATCGCAAAAAATCAGAGGTATTTTCTAACATTTCAACTCAGCATGACTCCACTATTAACATTTTCAGTTACGAAAGTAGTCCAAGAGCGGCCTTAAGTTTTCTATGTAAGATGGGGAAATAAACCTTAATACGAAATAAATGGGATTTTCTTTTTTAAGGCAAATCCTCGATTTCCAACTGATTATGAAGAAAATAACACTGAAAAAATATACAGTGTGCATTTTTAACGAAAGATAAAAAAACAAAAGTTAACATTTGTGAATCATACTTTGGATTTGGAATCTTTAGGTAGATGCGAATGCCTTTTTCTTATGACATTTCATGTTTGGCCAAATAATTACATTTTTGGACACCTGAAAATTTTAAATTATATTTACGTATTGATGCAACAACATGGAAAATTTTTTTGTTTCTAATGATGCACAGGCAAACTATAAACAGTTACTTTAAAAATAAAGAAACAAACAAGGTTCCCACATGGTGCACTTTCCGCGGACACTGTATATACACTGCGTTTACAACGAGAGACAAATTTAATATTGTATTAACTAATTATTAAAGTTCGCCACTATCCGTGCGCTTCATGAAATTAGCAGAGACTAGACAGACTCGTGTTTATTCGTCTCATGAGAATGGGTTCATGTTGCATACTAGTTTCACATACGAAATTGTTTAGCGCACGGAAAGTGGCTAAGTTTACGCATTATTATCAAAAAGTCTGGAACACATCGATTAACATTTCGCTTCCGGTTTTCTGAGAAACGCTATTTCAAATGTAACATGTATATTTTAATGAATTTCGATAGACGATAAAAGAACGTTTTCGAGAAACCTCATTTTTATTACGAACACTTTTGTGGTACTATAAAACAAAGCGTAGTATGCTAACGTAACGAAGTGACGTAAAGTATCATTTATTCATTATTTATTAACACGTCTATAATGTAGTCACTGTTTACAGAAGAGCTAGGATTTGAGTCTCCGTGAATAACCAGCCGATATATTACTTATATGGTAGCACCGGTAACACGAAAATTAAGATTTCGATGAAACTCCAGAGGCTGAAAGAGTACTTTACTGTAAAAACAACACAATTTTTTTGGCGGCTGAATCGCCCGATTTTGGGGCGCAGCAAAAATGTGCACCGTTTTAAAATTAAAATTTTTGTAAATATTTCGGAAACTATATTTTAGAACATAATAGGAAGCGTATTACATAGTCTCAAGGATGATGAAAATTACTTTAGGAAAAAATATATGACAGGGTCGGGTACCATCTATTTTTTAATATTTTCTTTTTTTATGTTTGTACCAAACGGTGTTCTCTTGATTGATTCTTGGAATCGGCATTGCTGCATATTTGGTTTTAGACTCTGAGAAAATGTTGTTACAACTTTTTCCGATACGGTAGTTCTTATGAACTACAACATATTATCATTAGTGGGCCTGGGCTTGGCTGGGCAGAGTTAAGCGCTGTGTTCGAATCCCGCTAGGAACAAATTTTCTTAGTGGGTCCGGTACACTCTCGAGTCACTATTCGCAGAAACAAGGTCATGGAACACTTTACACACACAACTTACAAAAGGCTCCTGAGGTTATGACAAGCTTGAAAAAAAAAATTGTTATGCAACTGTTTTTTACGTAAAAACAACTTTGTTCTTGATATATATAAAATAGAAATTATAACAATGGGAGTATAGGGTACCCGGTCCCTAGGCATCCCTGAGGCTATGTAATATACTTAGAATTTTATGTTGTGTTCGGGTGATTCAGCTGCAAAAAAAATGTGTTATTCTATACTATGGTAATTTTAAGCGTCTAAAGTTTCATCGGAAACTTGAATTTTCGGGTTGCTTTCTCTTAATTTTATATACGTGAAGATGTTTTCGCATATACAAATTTGCACATTATAACATTATTTTAACTTTGTATAAGTATTAATGTGACGATTGCAATAAGAATTACGTCAGATTCCCTAGAAGCACTCTAAATACACTGGCGTTAGTAATCAGAACTTTACCTTTTGCCTATATTCTAAATATTATGTAAAGGCAACTAGATAAATAGCATTATTATGTTTTCTGTCACGTTTTCTGACGGTGTATGTGTTCCCTAGTAATTTTTTTCGAATATATGGAATTTTTTGCTTCAGACAAATATGTAAGTTCTTGTCTTCTCTATTTATCCGTCTAAAAGGTTAATTATAAAATTTTTGAGAGATTGGGCCCATTATGACGATATGACAACTTTTTTTTTGATTTTGAAAAGTTGGTTCTACTTTAAAAGAAAAGTATATTCGTTGTAAATCCAGCGTTGAAATGTAATAGTCGAAAGTTTTCTTTTATTCTGTGGCTTAAAAATTATTTTATCTATACCTATATGTAAACAAGCAACACACTATAAAAGTTCATAATTATTCTGCATAAAAATTCCTTAACCGTCATGTATGAATAATTGGAATTATTTACGTTTTCTTAGCTTAAAAATTGTAAACGTATTGTTAGGTTTTCTGTCGTTATTATTTCAATATAGGAATACCAAAGTTTCAATGTTTAAATACACGTTTAATATAATTAATCCGACGAGTAAATAGTGAAGCGACAATATTACTTTATAAGCAAAATAACTAAACGTATTTACGCATCAACATTAAAGTACATTTTCTAAGTACTTGTTAATTATATGTTGATTTGTAGAGTGCCGTCCGGCAAAATCTTGTGACCCGACAGCATACAAAGTATACTTTTGTTCAACTGTATTTATGTAGCGGTGGACGTTCGGTTTTAGCAAGAAATGTTTGGCTATAATTTTTTAGTTATGATATATTGACCATGTTACGCAAATAAGTTCAATTCGCTTAAGTAGTAGAAAATAAATAGTTTTGTCGTATTCTTCATTTGGACGGGTACCTAAAATCCTCTTGCCAATTTATTTTATACGGGTTTACAGGATATTTGACGTAGCGTGCTTTACTAAAGTAAAAACGGTTTATATCTCAGCAACTAATTTAGAGTAATATGTTATTACATTCCTTTTCCACAAAAGTTTCTTTATTAAGTTTCCCGATTTAATTCTTTTACCCTTTATTACCTTTTGTAAAAATATAGTTTGTTTTGTAGCGTTTAATTTCAATTTTTCGTAACCATTTTGTTTTATGTATATATATTTACTAAAACGTTTCAATGTTCTTGTATAATTAGGTGTGCAATTGTTGTTTTCATCTGAAGGAATGAGTAAAAATAAATTAATATAGTGTTCATTTAGTTAGAAAGAGAAGATCTGGGTTGAAGACAAACGGTATTTATTACCATAATTTTTACTAAGCGTGTGCCGTTTTTAAGTAAATGAGTTTTCCTTTAGTTTAGTAAGTTAAAACCCATAAATTATATTTTATATTCTATATGTAGAAAGTTACGTTTTGAGCGTTTGTGCAAATTTCAAACGTTTTTGGACCATTGATGATATTATTCAATCTATTTTTAGTTGTATTTGTAAATGATTCTAGTATTTTTCAGATACTGCTTAGATGAAAAGAACTAATTGCCTTTAATTAAGTCATTGCTATGTGTACAGCATGTTGCGTTCATCCTTCATTCATTTACTTACTGTATGTCTGTACGTGTATCGAGTGCACGCATGCAGGTACCTGCACGCTAATGTGATCTACTTTATGTTATTTTGAATGTAATTATGTATAAATGTAACTTATTTCTATTATTGTATACCTATACACATAGTTCATATATTTTGTTTACTTTGTACTCACTCTCATCTAATATATTGTTTTGTACAAATTATGAGTTGGTTTTGGTTGGTCACCTTTCCGCTTTTTCACTCTCTTTGTAAATACTATGTACAAAAATATTGCATTATTAATCACTATTTACTTTTTATTGAATATCGAAACCTTATGGGTCATCTTATAAAATCGTTTTAACATTAATTGTGCTTGGTTTTGGGACATAACGACGAGAAAACCACCTTTTTTTAGTTGCACCGTTCGACTAACACGCACATAGGACCCTCGTACGCCTCTCACTCGCACCAAGCGTAACTGTGTGAGGCGCAAGTAACGTCTGCGAGAATCCTGATATCAGACGACATTACTGCATGTCTTAAAATACTGATTATTGAATGAGCAATGTTTATATTTATACAGTAATTGTTGCTACAAATTCTAATATATAACAAGCATTATGCACTTGGAATACGTAAGTAAGATGATTCAGAATGTTGACGTAGTATTCGGGAACGCTAATAATGCAGTAAAATCGATTTGCTCTAGCCAAATAACCATTTGTAGTGCGCCACTAAGTCGGTGAATTTAAAATTGCATTTTGACATATGTACTTGTTATCCGAACTATACTAAATATAAGAATAGCATACCGCCTTCGTTAAAATTATTACTTTTGTACCTAAGCTGGTTGTAGTGGTTGGTGCTTATTTTTTTGACACATGTACATGCGTATCACGTATAACAATTTACTGTCGTATTTTTACAGTCTTTTAGGTATTGCCGCGTGTATCGATTTTATATTGCGCAGTTATTACGTCTTATTTTCGAACAATAATACTTTTAATACTTATTCTAAAACCGCTAACTGTGTTAACTACGAATACAATGTACGAAATCGGGCGAATAATGCAGCCCTGCAGTAGTCCATACAGATGGATCGTTTCGCCGGGGGGTGGTCGGTCGTCGGTGTTGTATATTTAAATCAGTTCATTCTTCTCGCTTGCTCGGTATGTATTATTATTGTCGAGTATTATTATATTTTTTTGGTTACTGTTTCTAGGCATTTTCTAATTTTTTCTGTATTTTGGCTTACATGACATTTTCACCCTCAGTGAATGGTTGTCGATTCGACAATATACAGCACAAGTAAATAACCCACAATTGCCCGTTATAGCTATAAATAAAATCATTCTATCTGACGCCAACCCAACTCGTATAGGTCGGGCCGCTGTGCACTGGCAAAACGGTCCATTTAGTGATTTGGCAGTACGGCTACGTTTCTCTTTGGAACACTGCATTAAAGCGAAAAAAATAAAATTTGACGGTAGTAGTAGTATTTTCGTTTGAGCAGTATTTCACCACATTCATCTGTCTGTAATTCAGAACTTATATAATTAATATAAAATTAAGAACCAAATATCCTAGAATTTCGTCGGTAATTAAACCTATTAAAAAAATTAATAAAAATATAATCAGAAATTGCTATTGTGAAGAAATTTCTGTGTTTTGACATTTGCCTGATTGTTCTGAATTTGTGAGTAATTACTGTTTTCAATATATAGAAAGCAGATATGCTAAAAGTTTGATAGACAACCTAATCGCAATACAATTGTATATGTACATATTGTATATGTATATATTGTATTAAGCAATTTTAGTAGAACGTAATGAGAAATATTAAACTAACAAACTAGTCAAGTAAATCGTATTTGTCGTTGTATTTGTTGCTCTGCCAGCCTTGTTAGGCTACGTTTAGGTTTGGTTTCTGAATTACAGTGAAATGCCTAATTATTAAAAAAAAAAATACAAAAAATAGGATTTTCCATGTAAAATTATAGTTACAATATTTTAGGAAGGATTAGTTAAGTCCATAATTTTTTTCATATTTTAATTGACCATATTTCACGTTTTTCAACAGTATACCATTATTGTCACTTCCCATGTTCCCATCTTTGCTCGAAGCAACCATGTATTTCTAGTAAAGCTAATACAAAGTTTTTGCCTTGGAATGTTTTTTCAGTAGGTTTTTCCCATATCTTTCAATCTCTTATTCATGTTATTCCATAGGACTTTGATTTATAGGACTAATTCTGTTGTGCGCATTTCTCGTTTATCAGCTTGTTCATTTCCTTTGATTTATTATTAGCTTGGTATACATGGTTCCCAAAATTTTTATGATATTTGATGATCATGGGTTATTTCCATTGTTTATAAGATTTAAATACAGTTTACTGCAGTTACTGTAATCTGTACAGTAATTTATTTACTGTCAAACGTGAAGCCAACATAAAACGAAAATATTTGTAAAACAGGATTAAAGTATGTCGTTTAACACTTATAACTTCAATGTATACTAGTAACCTTGATATCGTATCTTGCGCACTTGAACGTATTACGATGATAAACGAACGGTACAAAAAGGTGTTATGCCATAAAAAACATGCTAGCTTTCATTTCTTTTTGTTTATTTTTAATTAGTGATTGAGTGTTTTGGATGTGTGTTTGACGAAATATCTCGTAATTTTAAAGACGATACACTACCGAGTTGGATGAGAAAGGTCATATTTATATACAAAATTATCGTTATGTTGATTTTATTATAGCATGTAGCGGTTAGTATATGATGCTACTGCGACCTTTTTTTTTTTTACTCATCGAACAATATACAAAGGTAATTTGTATTATTGTTTATTTGATCTGATCCGAGTTGTTTTTCCATAAACTTCCGCAACCATTGGAATATTATCCTTGTTCCACATTTAAATTCGCCCTACTTATTTCGATGTATATATTTCCTTCTACTCTAGACTGCGTGTAAAAAGTGTATGTACCCAGTTGCACCAATGCTACCTTGCCACCTGCCACCTTGCTATATAGATATTAAATAAATAAATATGATAATCTAAGTGAATTATTATATATATATTCATACAACTCATTTTCTTTTTATTATTAAAATACAATATTTATTTTATTATATAATATATTTATCTTATTACAATTGGATGTAAACTGTTAATGAAAAAGTCTCGAATTTTGATTTTTGAAAATTAATTTGAATTTTCTTGCAAAAAAAAACTGTTAGCTTAAAATCCAAACTAGCAAAAAAAGGTTTTATTTGACTCAAAATTTCTTAGGACCATGCAAACAACTTTCGTGCAACTGTACACAGGTCCAACAAATGCATATTTTTACACTGGTTACTCGTAGCAAACCTATTATTATCATTTAAGTCAAAGATATTGAACATTATAGTCCGTCCAATCTTTCCTGGCGGCTGATGATTGTATGTGCAGTAACAAAATCGTAGCAATCATTTCGAAGGTTGTTAGTCTTTATCCTACAGTTCCCCACGAAAGTATCCGGCTACCACGCAGTTTATCGAAACGGACAGAATATTTCTAAACTATAAGTTTAATATTAATATTTCATTCATTTATTAATACTGTTTAAGTCTAACAAAGTTTTTTATTGAAAACAATAAAGACTGGAGTAACAAAAAAATATAACATAAAATACGCATTATGGCAAGCACACAGAAGTATTCGGCCAGTAGGGAATTACCGCAATAAAACATCCGGATAATCACGTGATCTAGAAACGCACAATTTCATTAGTCATTCGATGTACGTTACTGGTGAAGGTTCTGTTACTGTTTATTCGTCTATTACGAGAATAACATGCCGAAAATTCGGGAAAGAAGTGTGGCAGAGAGGCAGCCAATTGTTTCTTTAAGTGAACAAGGATATTCACCCAGAAAAAAGTTTGATGTTAAAAATAGTTTAACTAATAGGCCGCGCACTGGACGTCCAAACATATTAACGTCTCGAGAAGATTTTTTGCAAACTATTAGGAAAAACCCATTTTTAAGTAGCCGAGAAGTTTTTGCAGACATGCAAATAGACATAGGAAAATCACTCAGTGTGAAAACTATTTGTCGAGTGATTCGAAGCAGTGGGTATAATGGACGTGCAGCTAGGAAAAAGCTCTAGGTTAGTGAAATTAATAAAAAGAAAAGGTTGGAGTTTGTTACCAGTTACGTGTATAAGTCTGACGAATTTTGGAATAAGGTCATTTGGATCGACGATTTAATTTAATGTAATTACGATAATAATTAATCAGTATATTGAAAAGAAGTTTAAGAGCCAGTGCAGAAAAATTAATGCTACGAGGTAACTTCATGTTTCAGCAGGACGATGATCCTAAGCACTGCGCTCAAAAAACTAAGGAATAGCTCCTATATAACGCCAGAAATCAACTAAAATCCCCTCCTCAGTCGCTTGACGTTAACCCAATAGAACATTTGTAGGCAATATTAAAAACTAGTCTTAGCAAAAATCAACATTCTAATAAAGAAACGCTAAAACAACACTTGTTGGAAGAATAGGAAGCGGTAGGAAGTCCTAGTGTAACAACTAAATTAGTCAGATCAATTCCTAATAGGCTGAGAGCCATTATAAAGTCTGGTGGTTATTATTTTGTGTTACTATTTTGATGTTTATATTTGGGTGGCCGCATATTTTTGTGTGCTTGCTATAATGCGCATTTTATGTTATACTTTTTGTTACTGTAGTTTTTATTATTTTCAATTTAAAACTTTGTTAGACTTAAATAGTATTAATAAATGAATGTAATATGCACATTAGTAGTTTCTTATTACCTCATAATTTAGAAATATTCTGTTCGTTTCGATAAACTGCATGGTGGCCGGATACTTTCGTAAGCAACTGTATATGTTGTATGCTTTCTGTGAATGCATAAACCGACTGGCATTCGCTATCTCTTGCACTCCAAATGTCTTTCATTCTGCGCAATAGATTTCTCTCACCCGTTAAGGAGGATTGGGCGGACTGTACATACGTGCAGTACAGTTGAATGTAGCTATCCATGTTTCGAGTTATCTGACAAGAAAAGTGCAATACTTACCGCAAATTTGTAAGCATAACCCAACAAGAGGTATGTAACATGTTCATACATTAAATAAAGGTATTTAAATTTTGGGGATAATTATGTATACAAAATTATCCATCATATAAAAAAATTATTGAAACCAACACCGGGCAAAGTTAGAATTCACAAATACGAAGTACGCATGCGCGTTGTATATTCGTTCACATAGGGTAGCCCGAAATTAATGTAAAGCGCCGTACAATTCGTGCCAGTTGACAACACGAACCTGCACGTATGTACGTGCCAAATTCACAGTGTGCGGAGAAAACTTTTTGCGCAAACCTTACTGTTTGTTTTCCTTTCCTGGTCATGGTACTTGCAAAAACAACCTGGAAATTAAAATAGGAAAATAAAATTGGCTTCATAAGTTGTCACTGTAAAAGGTAATTGTATCGATAAAAAAATACAAATATTGCTTTAAGAGCATAAAGTACAGTTCTAAATGTCTTCTAAAAATAATAATTCTGCAGCATTTATAATTTTTCTAACGACCGATTGACTAAATTACATTATTAGTAGTTTATATGTGTTTGTTTTATTAAATTAAGATTAATGGTGAAAAAGTATTTGAAACATGATTTTATTAAGTAAGTATGACATCATGACAGGGTGTCATTATAAAAACAACAAAAATGATTCAGTTATTTTCTGTTGTAACATCTGATTGAGTATCGTCTAACGCGGTCGTCACACTGCGGCTGTGTCAGCTACCGCCGAGAACGCCTCGTGGCGTTTCTTAATAGCCATAACACGCAATACCAAATGATCCTACACCACAACAAACAACGACTTTGGGAGTATGGAGACTTTTTATAAACAATTCGCGAGGTTTCAGCTTCCCAATATCGAAAATTCTGTTTATAAACAACGACATCCACATGAAAATTTGTTTTGTTAGTCATCAACAAATTAATTTAATTGTTTTGAAACAGACGCAAAGTATACAGAACTCTTATCTACTAAACAAGATATAATACTTCGTTTAGATTTAAATTGCATTTTAAAAAATATATTGTAATGTTATTAAAACGATGAGGTAAGCCGTCATCAGCGCCGTAGTCACTTCTTCTTTGCTAAGTTGTACACCTATCGGGTATGAGGGTCCATCTCTTGGTAGGAAGCCCGATCCCTAGGGAAAGAATCCTGTTTTGAGCCGAATATATTAGGGGCGTAAAAATAATAAAGTAAATATTAAAATTAATAGAAGTCCAGTCAACGACAAGCGTGGGGAAGACGTATATTAACTACTTATATGTATCATTCTCTTTTTCGAAAGTTAACATTAGAAATTTCTACAGCAAGTTTTAGGGCATACGTTAGTGCTACAAAGGTTATAAATGTCAAGTAAATGTCTTTCGGTTCGCATCATCTAAATTCTCAGTACAATTTAATGTTGTAGTGTTGCATGTGTTCAAATGTGTCTTCTTAGAACACAGAATCCCGGCAGCAGTTGCGTCCTTGTGTCGCACTACGGCAAAATCGTTCGTTTCGGCATCCAATTCAATAATCGTATATTTTTAGTTGTTAAGAATTATCATAGGTATCTATGAAAACAAAACCGTTGGCAAGGAAACTAACAATAATTAATTATTATTTATAACTTTATGTATATATATGTCGATATATCATTCAGACATAATATATTGAGAGTATGTTCCAATTTTTCCTAGTTTCGATCTACTATTTAAAAGTTATTCAAAAGTGCATTTGAAGAATATTGTGTTTATGTAGAAGAAGGCTACAACATTTAAGGTTAGTGGTCATTTCATTTCTCGTTTTCCGTTTTGAAACTATCCGCAAACAAAACTTTCATTTGCCGAAAGAGTGCCTAGGGACATTCCCGGATTCAGGACCCCCAATTTTAGTAAACTTCTTTAAATTAATCTATCAAAAATATTACAATATATATATATATTTAAAACTCTATATAACTGACGTACTTGATCCCCCCTCAATTATACGTAATCATTAATCATCATATCTAAGAAAACAGAATCGGTTGTGGAACGCTCAAATAATCCGTTGTTCTTGCGCACCTTCGTTTGTTCCTGTGTCAGCATGTTTGGCACTAGCTCTGCACATACGCGCTTCATTCCTAATTGCTCTGTTACAGTGGTTGCCCGGAACCATACGAGATGCCTATTTCATTAGTCGTTTTCAACCGACCCTTGTCCATTTTTGAAACGCTTACAGGGGAGATTTCTTGATAGTATCGTCCACCCTACTTGTTGCAAAGTCTGAAGCCTCTTGATGTTGCACTTCTACTCAGACTGTATATTGAACATATTTATACTTATCATCATCATCACATCATAGCGGGGTTACTGTTACTCATTTGTCAACGATGGTGGGGAAAGCTACTACACGGCGCGATTACTATATCCTCTCGTATATACGGACACTGGGGTAATTCTGGAAATTTCTTGATACTACCCCATATACCGCTTTACTTTCTAACGTAAATTTCCTAAGCAAATAAACATTTTTTCATAAAATTATACCGTTATTATACCGCATTCCCATCCTGCAGAAAGAAAAACATTATTTACAAGTACCTGCTGTTGTCGCCTTCACACACTAAAACTAAGACGCGCTGTCCCAGATTAATCAATTAAACTTTTGTGTTGTTTGCCATACTATTCCACAGTCCTTACTATCCGTTATTAACCATCACAATCATAAATATCAATCCATAACTACGTACAAATCAATTATTGAATTGAAAAGGTTTAATATTAATATCATATTTAAATCAATTATTGTTCATTTTTAGAATAAATCATCTGTTGGCCGTTTTTGTAAACGTTGCATTTGCAATAGACAATTTGTTATTGTTACCACTCGTAGTTGCTTCATCTATGAATTTCCTGTTCCACCGTGTACAACAGCTATTAAACTTGTTGCGATGTATGTTGTAATATGAGGCGTCCTCCTTTTACAAAATAAAATGATTTACAAGTGATTAGTAAGTGAATCAGCTCATCTGAAATTGAACTAATTATATGTTAGAAAAAGGAAGAAGTACGTAACTAACCAACAAAATAAGTGATTACGATTTGAATTTGTTTAGTATTTTAGCAATCATGCCGAAACTGAATATTTGTAAATTGAATAACTATTTACCTCATTACAGCGTGATTATAAATTAATATTTGGTTAGGGTAAAAGGAGAATGCCTCTGGAGGTTTATGTAAGGATTTATTATTATCAGCTTATTATGTTGATACCATGTATGTACGTAATCCAAAAGTAATGTACAAATGAAGCTTTATTATTCTAGTATTGCCAGTAATCAGCATATGAATGGATCGGCAAATGTATTAGTGGTATGTGTGTACTTGATAAAATGCATGTTAATATTAATTTTATGTTTAGATACCAACTACTACAACAGTATCCCGCCAGATCCCCTTCATCTTCCTTATACGATACTACCATCAGATAGCGACATCCGTTACCATCAACATCACCATCACCACTATCCGTCAACTAATAATACCATTGCGGGAACAGAAGCGCTAGCCGAGTATAGATCGCCAATTCGAATACAAATCAGGAACGGTAATGACGACGAAAGCCTGAAAGATTTTAAGCTTGAGAGTAACGATTCAAATAAAGCAAATTATTATTTTAAATCAAGGTTGAATTCGTGGAATAGAGTACATTTGGCTTCAAGTGTTACTTTCATGCGTAGGTAGATCAGTATGGTAGCAGTAGAATATGTACATACATACTTTAGGTTATACTTACTATCATTAACTTTTCTGTATATAAGTTTGCAAATAATACATATTTTTTACGTTTTCTATCTTTATTTTTGTTTTGTTTATGCGTGTGGCGTTTTCAATGACTTAAGAGTAAACAAATTTACAACATATATAGAGACAGACTTCTTGTACATAGAATAATAAGCACTTTAAGATAACGTCCCTCCTTCCTTTTACCTCCTCCTATAAAATGCTATCGAAATTCATATACTGATACACACTACCGGCCATAAATTAAGGATCGCTAGGTAAATTATAATATAATGAGTATACCTTGGTTAAAATACAGTGTGTCCTCGGATTGAGTTGACAATTATTAATTTTTTATTATTAATTTTCCGGCAAAAAGTTATTTCTTATGAAAAATTCTGCTTTTCAAAGAAATTAGCTTATTATGAAAAAATTGAAATCAGACGTACGAAGTGTTGGTAAATTAAGAAAACGTAAAAATGCCTGCAGAAAGAAGATTTATTATTTTAGACAAAATACTTATAAAAGAAAGTTGCTTGTAATTCAAAATTAAATTTAAGTACAAAATCTAAAGTTGTAATTTTGAATTTTCTGTTTTTATTTTTTTTATTTTAATCCATTTACAAAAATTCAAAAACCAAGAGCGTATATGACAGATTACAGATTATGATATCGTCAATATTGATCTGACAAACGTTTTTGTGCGATATTTGTCATTCAATGTCTTCCAACTAAGTACATTTGTTTATAGTTTTGCGTTATTGTTCCCTTGATTTTTCTTAAATGTAAAGCAAAAAAGAGACGAAAACGTTTCCTCTCGATATGCAACTGGTCTCTTTCGAGCAAAGTTCCCTTACACAATTATATCGCGCTAAGCATTGCGTAACTTGATAAAAAAAAATTAATAAAGCTGAATCTGTTCTGGCTATTTAAAACAGTACAATAAAGACGATACAGCAACAGTTTTAACAATTGATTCAATAACAGACACTCCGAAATTATCTTTAAGGAAACATTCACAAAGATTGCAAATAAATAAAAGTCATTTACAAATAATTTATAAAGAAAAAAAGTCTTGCCTTTTAAACTAACATATTAAGCATACCCTTGTAAATGGATTTTTGACGAGTGCTCTCTTCATTCCGCACTTCTAGTACGACATAGACTGACAAATCACTTCAGAGAAAGATTTGTTCGAATCAATTTTACTGTTAGAACTCTTGGATCTTACACCAACGGACTTTCTGTCGTGGGTTGTTTTAAAACAAAAGGTTTATGCAGATGACCTATCGCATGATTGTGAGGTATAGAAAGCACGAATACAGAGCACGGTGAATAAAGTAAATGTATTAACAACGATTCCTAGAGTTTATGGTGCCTTCATTAATAGGATATAGAAATGTATGGAAGTGTTAGGGAACTATGTATGTAACAATAATTTTCAAATACATGGATTATTATATTTCGTTATTATTGGGAATCCAAAAGTACAACGGAAACTTTGTATTATAGTAGAATGTAGTGCGTCATCCATACTATCAGGATTTATTGTCAGTTTTGGTGAATTCAACTTAAATAACAACATTCAAAATTCCGACATGAAATGTTGTATTTAAGTTTAATTTTGGATTACAAACAGCGTTTTTTCATAAGTATTTTGTTTAAAATAATAAATAACAGCACTTCTCTCTTGAAGCATTTTTATGTTTTGTTAATTCACTAACACCGTATACATATGGACTCTTTTACGGTAAGCTAATTTCTTTGGAAAGCCGAATTTATTAGAAAGATTACAATTCCGATAAAATAATTTAATTTGTTGTGATTACATATACTTATATAATTTTATAGAAAACACTGCATTTTTTTTGTTTTAATTTAATTTTGTCAAAGTAGCCATATTCGCGTTTAACAATCTTGCAAATCCTAGGTTGTATCTAGACAAGATTTTGGAGAATATCTGGTGGTATATTCAACCAAATAGTTGTTGCGATTACGGTCAATGTTCTCTAACTCTTGTTTGTAACCCATCCCGCCGAGGATTAATATGTTCTTTTCAATTTTACAGACAATTATCCTGTTGTTAATGAATACCTCCTCCAATTAGGTTAAGCCTCTATATAAATAACTTCCTTTTCTTAAAATGTCACTGGTTCAGTCTCCAATTCAAACCTAGACGAAGGAAAAAGAACCACAATTACGCACAGAAAATACCCGATTTTTATTATCGGACAGCAATTCTTTTAAATCCGTTCCTCTTTTTACTTAGTTATTGATACTGGGTTTTAACGGCTTTCATTAAATTTGTTCAAATGTGGTGTTATGAGGCGTATTATCGTAGTATCGTATCGTAGTATTCTATTTTCAAATCATCTTGTGTGCTTGTTCCAGAAGGCTTCCTAAATGCCACTCTGCGAGTTGTTTTGTACCCTTTGCCCTAACAGCTTTAAATCACTAATATTTCTATACATATGGTAATATAATCTTATTGAGTGGTGCGAATACAGTGTTCTTAATAAATACATAGATTCCAAAAAACAATAAAAGGAACTAATAATATTTTTTAGTGCCAGATACACTGATTATATATCAGTTGAATTGCTACAAATTAATTAAGCAAAGAAAACGAAGTGTACACCCTTCCGTCCACTTAGCGCGAGGGCGGAAGATAGTTGTATTAAAAATTAAAATTGTATTGGTTATATTATGCAGGATGTTCAATTTCTATCGCACACGATATGAAGTTGAATTTTTGGAGCGCCTGTTTATTACTGCATTTATGGATGCCTTTCTTCAATTGATGTCAATTTTCTTTAACATTTAATATTTGATATTTTTGCGAATCTGCTACGGTGTAATGAAATGTTCAAATAATTCGACTAAGGAACTTTAAAATCCGTAATAGGTGACGAAATTTAGATATATTCGTATAAGGTGGAAATTAAGCAACAATCAACGTCTTTCTGGATCAATCGAGTCTAACAAAAGCTGTTCGCTCACGAAGCAATTTCAAGAAAATCATTCCTTGTTTCTTTCGGTGTACTGAATATGTAGCAATCATTGCTGTATCATCTTCAGCAATAAAACTAACTGAATAATGGAACTAACAATAATATCAACTCAACAATTAACATAAATATCATATTTTAAAATATGTAATTTTAAAATTATGTAAATATAAAGTTACGACCGGCGGGGGTTATAAATGATGTAATAAAGTAATGTAATAAAGAGTAAAAACTGAAATTTAAGGATTCTAAATCTAAATTCATTAATTTTTTTTTATTGTCATTATTAACTAACATTATATTATCAGCATTATAATTCTTTTCATTATTTTTCATATGTAGCGGTAGATTTGTCAAAACTTTTGATTTTAAGGTGAGCCAGATGCTCTTTGTATCTAATTTTTACACGGAATTTTGTAAATTCCTGATTTATCCATGTTATCCAACGGGTCTTTTAGATTTCCCAAAAGGTTTTTGAGGTTATTATTTGATGAAGAAACAATTTAGCAATCAACAGCAAAGCAAAGATTTTTCAAGATCTTCGTGTAATTTGGATAAAAGGATAATTTAACATAGATTTTTATTACCCTTGCTAATACATTCTAATGTGCTATATTTCGAAACTATTCTATTCTTGTGTTCCTTAAATATCGATATTTTAGAATTAGTTATTTAGAAGCATCTAAACAACACATAAGTATCGGCACTCTCCGCACCACACAAGTTTAATTTATTATATAGTAATATAATAATTAGTCCGGGACGGCCGTTTCGAGGACACGAATGGTCCTCATCATCAACCGGTGACCGAATGAAGTCAATGAACCGTTTGATGATGAGGACCATTCGTGTCCTCGAAACGGCCGTCCCGGACTAATTATTATATTACTATATAATAAATTAAACTTGTGTGGTGCGGAGGGTGCCGATACTTATGTGTTGTTTACCATACTACGCCACAGTCCTTGCTATCATTATTCATTATAGAAGCATCTAGTTTGCATTTAAAATTAAGTCAGAATTTTTGCAGTATGGAATGTTGTGAATGGATTAGTTATCTTAACGAGGAAGAAGACATTATTGCTAAGACGGTTACATATGAAATAAGTGTTCGGAAAGAACCAGAAGAAACTAAAACCTGTGCAGCTAATTATTCCATCTGAAATACATAGGAATAAGTCATCCGAATCCGTTAGTAAGGAATAAATAGACTTGTTAAGCAAAAGACAGACGATTTTTGGTTTATTTTAAATAGGAACTTTCGGACGATATTATGTGGACTCGATTGAAATAATTATCGTTGTCTAAGATGACCAGAGTATTACTTTTGTCAGATTTTAAATGAATGCATGCAACGTCGGGCGTAGTACGCTGCTTACTTTACAACACAAATGATAGGAATAAAATGTTTAGTGCTATCATCAAAAGTACTGTTCGTGTTTTCTATGACAACTACATATGTTTCAACCGGAGATTTGTTAACTTTTAGGTTGTATTTCATGCTAAAGGACCCTAACTCAGGTAGAATTATCTGGGCAGGTTTCGACTTACTAGTACTACTTTCTTTAATAACATTTAGTTTATATAAAACCTTTTGGCAATAATGTCTTCTATCCTGTTGAGATAATTAATCTATTCAGAATTTCTGGTGGTATCACGATTCTTACTTAATTTTAAATGTAATGCTATAGGATAGGAGAAATATAATGCATTGACAATTGTAATAAAAATTGATCGCAAAATTGCTTTATCATCAAATAATTGAAATAATGACGTCAAAAAATCCCTAGGAGTCCAAAACATCCTGTGAACAACACGGATATGTCATCCGTAATTTATGCAATATGTCATATAAATTGTGATTGGGTGTATATTGGGCAGACAGGAAAAAACAATCAAGTAGTTAGAAGTATCTGGCTCATCTCAAATTCAGATTTGGCAAATCTAGTGTTACTGTTATGCTGAACCGAAATGTTGATAATAAAATGTAAACAGCAACGTTCAATTAAATTGTGATAATTTACAAAAATAAACATAGCTTCGTGAATACCGGCTTAGGAAACCTAAAATCCCGCTTTTTCTCTTTGTTAAATCATCACGACTGCGGTCAACCATAACTTCATATTTGCATTTTTAATAGCATAAGTTTGAAATTTGCATAATTTAAAATTGTGTATGTTTTTTAAATTTGGATTGTTGATGCAATATTTAGATTAGTTTTCGCTTAGTTCTGTTTTACCCTTGAAGATAATGACTTAGCTATCGAAACATGTGTTCAGTGTTAGTGAAATGTTGTGGTCAAGGTTTTAGTTAGCTGTTTCAGTGCTCCAATGCCACAGTGTTCGAGTATGTGATTTAAAAGTCTTATGCATCGTTTTCGACATCAGTTGCTTTTTAAACACCTACCTATCATATGCAAGAACCTCCAAAGCGTTTCTTTTATGTTGATATTTTCTTCTATAATGTCGAAGATCTAGTAAGCGACGATATTTTATTTATAATTTAAAAACATGGTTATGACTAGGTTTATGTTTCTGAAATCATTATCATGAAAATTAGCAAACTTTTAGAAAAAGTAATATAAACAGTATTTGAATATTTATTGTTCTTAATTTTGAGACTATTTTTTTCGAATGTCATGAAGAATTTAGAGTAACCATCAAGGAACAAATCTGTTTTATCCCCTGAAAATAGCTTGCCAATGAAATTGGTGTATCGAAATTTTAATTTGGAAACCTTTACTGTTGTGTAAATACAAGGAAAGCAGCTTTTGGAATAAGTAAATATTTAATATTGTAGCATACACACATACAATATAGTTTAATCGTTTACGTATACAAAAATATCTTCTAAGCATGTTCGCTTGATTTGAATATTGCCTTGCGTAATTTCTAACCATCTAGTGCAATAAAATTGTACAAACTTCTTAAGATATTCTGTGACACAGTGTACATACTTTAAAACCATAAACAACACATAAGTATCGGCACCCTCCGCACCACACAAGTTTAATTTATTATATAGTAATATAATAGTTAGTCCGGGACGACCGTTTCGAGAACACGAATGGTCCTCATCATCAACCGGTCACCGGTTGATGATGAAACGGCCGTCCCGAACTAATTATTATATTACTATATAATAAATTAAACTTGTGTGGTGCGGAGGGTGCCGATACTTATGTGTTGTTTACCATACTACGCCACAGTCCTTGCTATCATTATTCAAAACCATAAGCTAGTAAATTTAATCAATGAATTCAATTTTTCAAAATATGTATTTCATTTCGCTGTGGTACTGCATGCGGCTCTCATGCAGCTATCAACCTTGATTTCTGAAACGTGATATTGACTACATTCTGATAGATTCTATTTCAATTTCATTTAACTAGGAACTACAAAAGTTTTTACAATCTGATTGATTTTTTTAATTGCAGGTTCAAAATTTTCGTTTGATCCAAGCATGGATGATACCAGTTCACTTCTAGATTGTGAAAATACTGGGTCCAGAAGATCTTTGGCCGACACCAGCGTAACGTCTACTGCTGATTTATCGGTTTTTTCGACGATTACTCGTTCGCAGGCACATGAAAACAGTTTAGATACTCACAGCAATATGTCAGATAATTCAGTAGGTGGCTGTAGTTCTGTAGGATCAGGTATTGGAGGTGCGACTACAACCACCCTACAGAAATCAGTTTTAAGTACACATTCTACGCCACGAGCGACTCCTCATAATCCTAGTCCTGATATACTGAGAATCTACGTACCGTATTCTCCGTTAGACACTCCAATAGCTAGTCCACAGAATGGCGATTTAAATAAGTCGTTACCGTATGCATTTTCCGATAATAGAATTAGAATTAAGGTAGATAATGATGAATTGCCTACTCCGTTGGTAGAACATGGCCAATTCAAAACATTAAAATTTGAGAGTCCAGAAATCGACTTCAAATAATATTAGTACTAGGTATTGTAAGTTTCTTTAGCGCCTGAATCTTGTTAAATTGTTTCTTAAATGTCTTATAATAATTTTCTATTTTGTTTATTATTAATGTAAAATTCATCGTTTTAGATGGATAACTAAATAAACTCTCATGTAATGGGTAGTGTAATATAGTATTGCATGTATGCAAAGATATCTCAGAAGTTATGTAATTTATTTATTAATTTGATCATTTTGAAAAGGTATGCATTTGGAGTTGAAAGCGCTCAATGAAGTCTAACACTTACCCGTAGTTAACCATACGAAATTCATTATGAATTAATTATTCAATTTATTGGAGTACAACGAAAATAAAGTTTTGTATCGTTTTTCATTAATTACGAGTATAATGCCCTTACATTTATGTCTAAGGTTTTGATTACCCTTTGGAAGGCGACAAAAGCCGCTGCATAAAAATATACGTTTTTATTCTTTTTTTATGAAGTAACAAGTAGGCACAATTAGAATTACTACAACAACGAAACTAAATATGTTATCAAAATTTTGTGAACGAAATATACGTTTTTATAACTTCATAATTTGTTATGGATTCTCTTAATAGATTCCTCGAACAAATAAGCATGATACATATTATGTGCCAAAAAAGTAAAAAAAAAAATCAGAAATTGGAATTTGGGTTTCCGGTTTCTATAACATCAGAAATTGGGTTTGAAAATAAATATTAGGAAAAAACAAATTGAGATACTGACATTGAAAACCATAAAATTTAACAAAAATGTGATAAATTAGTTCTTTGATCATCGTCCATTTGCAGAAAGGCAGTGGAACGTGAAAAAAACAAAAGCTGATTGCTCTTAAATAGAAGTAGACTAATTGTGTCCAACAACAAATAAATAAAGACAGGAACAAGTTTATTTTATTTAGCAGTTTTGATACAAAAGATGATGAAACGTTAATTTTACGCATAAAGTTACTTAAACAAAATCATTCCATAAAATATATCTTCTAATTGCTTTTATTTACGTCTACTATACATGCATTGTACTGTGAAATACGCGCACCCACTCGTATTATTATTACATTATATTTACAAAATTTAAACGTCTACTATTAATTGGATTCTGGCACTTCAGATTATTATTCTGAAAACTGTTCAAAGGCTGCTTGAAGGTCAAAATATGAATCAAAATGTTTGATTGAATGAATTGCTCATGTGGTTTTCAATACGCTTAAGCTTGCCCATACTTCTTTCATTACTGGGAATTATAGCAAGTATTGTGAGCACTAAATATTTTTCTGTTGTGGAAAAAATATTGACTAATTGATTTTCTAATTTGTCGCAGGGAAAATTTTTGCTGCACTCCAAAAAAATTATTTTCATTTGAAATATCAATAAAACCTATATCAAACCGAACATCTAGTTGTGCAATTTATGAATTAATCAACTTAAAAAAAAATTAAACATTATGAAAATACAAAAATAAAGTGTGACTATAACTTTAAAGTTAACCACAATCATCCTACAACCTACAACTCACGGACATACATATAGAAAAGAAAGTTTCTTTCATATAAATATAAAGTAACTAAAGGGATGCTCAGGATAATATTAACAAACAACAACTAAACAACACAATTTCGGCGTTTTCAATATTATTTGAAAATAAACCAAGCAGGCTATATCGCTGTAGTATACCAGGTACTTGTTAATACTGGAGACTTAAGAATGATATGGCGAGGATATTTTAAATAGAAGTGCATTAGTGTTGCCTAACTATAATAAATACATATTGTAGATGGTATAATTAATAGTCATTCTACTGTGAGCGTTTCTTCGTTTCAATATAACTCATTCCATAATTAATGCAGAATGCCCGTCTATTATTTTTGGGTAGATTTAATCTCAGAGTCTCTATTGACGCTTCGCCAGTGAAGATGTCGAATTCCTAGTGGCTATTCGTTCAACTATTCCACAACAGTTGCATTCACTGAATGCGCTCATTCTCTTCAATTCGTTTTTGTGTTCTCCAATGTCCTCTTCGGTCTCTCTTCAAATGTTTTTATCTTCAATTTGCGTTTTCTTTATATTCCAAATGTTTCCAACTTGTTTTAATATTGTTTAAAATTTTAATACTTTTAAAACTTGCTTTAATGTTAATTCCTAAAATATTTCTTAGAAAACTTCCTTTTCTGTAAAAACGCTATTTTCTATCTGTATGTTTATCCGTTTTCATAGGAATACAAGAATAGGAATGACCAATAATCTTCTGATGGTCACGTGTTTTGAGGTAGATTATGAATAGCGAACTTACTCGTTTTTCAATGTCATGATAATAAGGAAATACATAATACATATTGATATACGCTTTGATATTTGCTGACGCTTGATGCCGGCTGGAGGACGTCACACCAATCGCTGGTGCTTTAAAAACATATGATTAAGATTTCAATTTTAAAGATTTTAGATACTACTTCTATAGCAAAAAAAATCATGCAACTTCATTAATTTGATGAGCTGATTTCAGTATAAACGATGTGTTAAAATGCCTTGTGTTTTTTTTATAAAAATTATCTTTTGTTATTCTTGACTAAATTTTTGAAAATAACTGGTGACTTTCATGACTTCCCTTAAGCTGATTTTTCTGGATTTCTTTTTTTCAATTCGTTAAAATGCCAGAATTCTAATGACAATACTAGGTTATTTAAATTATTTAAACATAATATCGAAATATTATGAAAATGTAAATTGTAAAAATAATAATATGGGTGGGAATACAGGTGGGAACGCAACTGGTTTGGTAGCATATGCAAACTGACGCAGCACAGTGTTAAGGCAGTGTTGCCAGACACTAAAATAAGATTTCATCTCCTTTTTTTCGTAAAAAATCGCCACTTTTCGCTATTCATTTTATTAATGATAAAAAGTATTTCAATTTAGTTATTTCAACGCAGAAACAACTAAGTCATTATATTAAATTTTACTCTATATTGTAAATTAAAAACTAAAATTAGAAGGCATTGAGCATTGACAAATTGAATTACTGAACTTTGAACTGCATTACATGGTTAGCCCAATAGTCTGCTAATACAGTGAGAACCATGGTAATTTGTACTGCACATAATTTTGTGACACGTCACTGCTGCTAGTTAAGTAAAATTTTTGTATACAATATAGGATGCGATAAATCGTGTGATAAAATCACGTATGGACAATCATTTTGGGTTGATCTCACTCATATATCTAATACTAGATATATGGTCTCGCTATACAAATAGGTTTGTTCGAACCCGTTTAGTTCTGAGCAATTCTGGAACTACTGCGCATAGCTATTACGAGTCCGTTGTTTGAACCTTGCAATTCTAGAATTGCAAATTCTAAGAACTGCTAGTTCGCTATTTGAACCTTATACAATTCGTAATCTAAATTCTGTTGCGAGCGATTGAAACAGTTCTTACCATAGAGCAGGTGTTTGAAATCCTCGTCAAACTTAACCATGGTTGTTCATTATTTTAATGGATTGTTGATAAAAATTGGTTAGGAAATATCTTTTTGCTCGTTGTTTTAATACAAATTTAGATTCACAGACTTCTTAAAATAGAAAAATATTTAATATACCTAAATGTGCTGTAATGGTACACAAAGTTGTGAAAATATCGTAAAGCACACTTAATGTATTTTATAAATGCAAATCAATGCAAAAAATTTCGATTGTTGCCAACATTATTTTTGGATCTTAGCTATTTTGTTTTAGGTTGATTTGGGACGGCCGGTTTTAGGAATACCTTTAACATCGCCCGTTTCTCTAAATTTAGCAATCAATCTTGAAACAGGGTGAGCGTCGTTGAATAAACTTCGTTATGAGAACGTTGTCTGGCCCATATCCAACCATCATTTCAATTCTTTCAATTGTAGTTAATTTTATTGTTTTCACACAAACTATTGAAAAGAAACACTTTCGCGGTGCAAACTATTTTATCCTGCTATGTTCGCCTCGTACCGACAGACAACGTATCAAAAGTAACAAATGTAAATACACTTACGTCGAAAAGTATGTAGCGCTGACACGTATCCAGATCTTGCGAAGCAATTGTAGAAAAAAATGTGGACGTTACGCCAAGTCAGGAAATAGGCGGTATTTAACCCAAGTAAATGCGTACATATTAATGCAGTGTTTGTGTTCCATATAAGTGTTTCGCAGTGGTAGTACGAAGCATTGTTAATGGAATACATACATAATTAAGGATTGTCACAGAGAAAAATATTTAGAATTAACTGTATCAATATGAATGAGTTTTGTAATACGTTCTCAAAAGTGATTAGCTTACAATTTTCCCATTACAAACCTTGTAGCGCGTACTTATTGTATGTGACTTAACAGTTTGGCCACAATTCGGAGGCATCATTTTAAGTGATCTATGCACTGACGATTGTAGAAACACAATTTTACGGAATTATTGGAATCGAATTCACCTGTAATCGAGCAAAACATAAGATTAAATAAAAAAAATTTGAAATGTTACAATGTTATTTTATAAAGAAAGTGAAACATACATACAGTCATCTGCACGAAAATAGCAGTGGTACTAAATTTGCTGAAATATCAATTTACATGTTAAATAAAAGAAATTTAAGTTTATCTACATCTTTATTCCTCTTTTATATTACATAACTGAGGAGAGAAAATAAAACTATTTATATTTTAGGACCAATAAAATAATTGCGCATTAAAATAGCAGTCGTCCCAAAATACTAACCTAATGTTACCTTTACTTAGTCGATTAGATTGAAAACTTAATATTTTGTTGCTTGGAAATCGTATATGTTTGTGGATTTCAAATGACAATATAGGTGTATGTATCAGTATTTAGTAAATATGATTTATAAGTATTAATTTACGACTGCTATTTTCGTACACATGACTGTATATACTAAAATTTATTTTATTATAAGTATATTCTTTATCTAAAGCATCTTTACATGAAGCACACAAGTCGATCAGTTTATGTATAATTAATCCACTGCACCTTAAAAAACAAAAGACATTTGCACCGATAAACTATAATTTCCATATGCAATGAACAAGCAATATTTACTCGAAATAAGTAACTTTATAAATAGAAGAATTAATCGACTATAGTGTTCGAGTCATTTGCATGTTTCTTTCCCTAAGACTGATTGATATTCATTAACCCTGATACTCTTAAAATTCTAGTTAATCTAATAACGCGGTGTAGACGTAAGGAGTTTTATGTGGAGCTTATCTACATAATATAATGTTTAATTTCCTCATTACTTATTATCAGAGTTACAACTCTCGGCGGCGCGGCAGGATTGGATACGTTGTATGCATCTTTGATCGGCGATCGACGTTAATATTCGTTTCACCTAATCGGCTACAGTGCGTCTAACCCTTCCTGACGGCTGATGATTAGATGCGCTGTAATAAAACCAGAGGGTAGTAGTGGAGTCTTCAGTATTTTATACGTTGTACTTTGTTCATCAAAGAGTATAATTCTTTCTGTGAATCCATAAACCGAGCGACATTTGCTATCTTTTAGACTCCGAATGTTACTTCACTCTGCGTAATAGATTTCTTCCACTCGTCAGGAAGGATTAGTCGATTCTGGTGCACCGCTAGAAAGTTACAAACCTACTGATTATTCGAAATGTTTTGCATTACCCTGGGTCACCTCCATTGAGATTTTAAGTCCTACTTATGCAAGAGAAAGGCTAGAAACGTAATAAATTTGGAGTTTAGAGTAAAATGTATTCCTTTGTTAACAATGTATATTTAGGGCTGTATTTTACCACTATGCGAAAACAAATTATTGATTTAGTGTAATGGTCACTCGTGTCACTTATTACCGATCTAATTATTGAAGATAATGAAATAATGTAGAATGTAACGATTTCTTTTATATTGAAGAATTACGGGTAGACTATATATTTTGTTATTCAAGAAAGAAAACTGTAAATGTGACCCTCTGATGAAAAAATCCACCTAGCGTGTCAAAGAACGGATTCGAGTACTCCACATGGGGTTGCTCAAAAAATTTAATTCAATATCTTTCGACTTAAACATGTACATGATTTTTGAAAATTAAAACGTCTTTCTCCAGTTTTCGCATACTAGGTGAGTTTTATCGTAGAAGATCATACATATATAAGCGTTTATGATTCTAAATTCATGCCATTAACTTAGGAATGACACTAATTCAAATTTATAGATTGGATGATATGATTACGTCCTGTTTTCGATTTCGTACTTGCAATAAATTAGATATATTGATGTATGTACTATTGTATTGTACTATTGTTCATTGTAATTATTTTCTCCTATCGTTGTATTCTTATTTATTGCCTTAAAAGTCATCGATAAAATGTGTAACAGAATGCATAAACAATCTTAATGTTATTCAGTTTATTAAAGTAAAACTAATAAAGGTAAATGCTCCATACCTCTTGGTATTTGAAATGATATAATCATAAGTAGTTATTTTATGAATATTTCAATTACGATCATCGTAATGTCTTTCAAGGGTTTATAAATTATTTATATATATATATATATATATATATTTATATATATATACATGCATATACATATATAAATATGTATGCTCTGTACAATTTAAATTAAGGAAATACTTATAGAATCATTGCGGAATTGCAATTAATTAAATCTATTGTATCAAAATTTGTTACTATTGTAAATTTTCAATCCAATATTTTTAGTATATAGAGTAAATATGTAGAAGAATTTGTTAGTATATTTAAAATAATGATATTAACATCGTTTGGGGTGTAATGCTTAAGTGGATGTATCTACACTAAATTGGCACATTTCAAAATTCAAGTAAATCATAATAGTTGAAAGAATATATTTATTTTATTATTATGACTACTGACTATAGAAATTCGAAAGTACAGCTTTATTGTAAGTAAAGTACCTGTACGAATAATGAAATAGATTAATTTCCCAGCCCTAAATTTTCCATTAAAATGGATACGATTAGTTCTTTTATATTTAGCTGCATGCCTGAAACTAGTTGAAAAGCACTTTCCTACATAAGCTACTTGACTCCATAGAGATCCTTAACTGCTTCCCGCGCTAACTGTAGCCGACCTTCTTTTCTTCTCCCGAAGAAGTCCTATATGATTGTGAGCGAAACATCAATTTTTCGAATACCTTCTATTACACTGCCGAAACCTGGAACACGTTTATCTTGTTTGTTAGATGAGATTTGCGATAGTCGTATCCCGTATGTGCGAAATGAAGATGCTCGCTTTTATGTAGAGCTTCTTAGGAGCGACTGATTTAATCGCTTTATATTTTGATTTAAGGCTTTTTCGACTGTAATAACGACGAGACAAATGAGAAGTTGTTTAATAGTAATTGTAGCATTTTCGGTTTTGTTCTTTAAAAAATCAAATAAATAGAAACATCTTCGAATAAACTAAGAATAATTAACTGTAAATTGAAATAAGATGTGAAGTTATAGTTACTATTTCAAATAAATATAATACCTAGTACCTGGTATATTTCGTTGGTTAACTTTGTACATATAAAAGTAGAAAGTATCCTTATGTAAGTTAAAATATACGAGAAATTAATGCTTCATATTTTTTGTAACACATTTAATTTCTTTTAGGTGTTAAATACGGTCTGTTAATAGCAGCGCGTGACCAATTTTCTACAAGTGCGTTGCAACAATTTCATTTTGATATCCGCTCTATTAATGAATTTATTCAATTGAATGAAAATTTAGAGTCTTCTGTTATTCTTAGTATTTTATCTTTATAACCACTTGTATTATGTTCATATTATTTTTATCAAAGTATTGGAAAATGAAAGCGACATCACTGTCAGCTGTGACAGTTCTGTTTATATTTTAAAATTGCAAATTATGTTATTCATAAAACAAGTAATTATGTAATATTATTACGTGCCATAAGACACACGTTTTATTTTGATAGGTACACGTATCATGTGAAATGTTATAGAGAAATGGCTATCAAAATGAACTGGAAGAATTCCAAAATGTGTTGTAATTGTTTAAAACATACGCTGATTATACGTTCCATAGTATAGAGCGCTTCTTTAGAGAAAGGTACATACGTTTTTGAAACATGACTATTCTAAATGGAATTAAATCGGCGAATGCTAGCGCTAACCTCAACCCCGCATACAGTTGCAATGATGATGAAGAATTTGATGTTAACGAATCTGTTACTTAGCCATAGAAACTCTCACACGCAAATCTCTTCGCAGAGAGTGTACAATTCTCTAAAGAAACGGATTACATATCTATAGGCATTTCGGAATGCTAGATTGTTATAGCGTTTTCCATTGGTAACTTCGGTAGAGGGCAACAATATGTTTCTTTGGTAAGGTCAGAGTTGCACTTAGAGCTAGTGAAGTAAGAGCCAAGTTTGAGTAATATAGCTGGTGTCTACAAATACGGCAGACACAAGACAAGAAGTAATTAACAAGCATGCATATGATTTGAAAGCTGTTTTTGAGTTATTAAGCTAGTGGTGACAAGTTTTATGAAGGTTTTTTAAAGACAACGTGGAAAATGTAAACTCGAGAATTTTATTGTAGGTATGGTATAAAATTGGTCGGTTCACAAATAATACACTGCTCGATCCACAATTTTCGGACCAGAAGTGCAAAATCTGAATATGTCTTATCTAATGGAAAACACAATTAAAATCAGCACAAAATAGGAAATGTCACAACAATAATCAACTGTTACACTCGATTGTCATAGTTCAGTGGTACAAACCCTAATGGCCATAGGCTCCTATTTTCTTAACTACTGCTCGTCATTTCTCTCGGTCCTTTGTTCGCCGCAAATTCCGATTACCTCTATGTTCTTTTACACTTGTTGATACCATTTCTGTTTTGGACGACTTTTTCTCTTCTTCCCTGCTTCACCTCTAAAGAATTTGCTTCGAACATTGATCATTTGCATTAGATATCAGATGTAGATAACCCATTATCAGATAGTTGGTTATGCGTGTTACTGACATATGCCTACAATGTAGATATTTGATGAGCAGCCCCAACAACTCAATAATAGGATACTATGAGCTCTAATATAAAGTTATAGAAACCAAGAAGAATTTTAGAAAGACTGTAGCAAAAAGTAGCAGTGGTAGGTGAGAGCTGCCAACGCACTTGTCATATATGAAGCTTTCCACCATTTACTTATTAAACTAGTTTACTAGCGCTTAGTTAACCAGCTGGTATAAACGATCTTTCAGCTAAGTTAACTACAGCTAACTTGTACTTAAGTGGAATTAAGATTTTGAGAAATTAACTTAATCTCGTGTTTTTTCGTTTAATCTGTTGTGGTAAATCGTTTCAAAACTCTATCCCTGTCAGACAATTGCGCTTTTTATTTCAAGTGTTCGCAGTAAAAACTATCCATAATCTCCGAAGATACTGATACCTATTTATCACTAATAGTTGGTTACTTTTATTACTTACTTTACAGTTACTCGCTTTTGTATTGCAGAGTGCAATACATGCGCAGATGGTATCTTGTAGTTAATGTATATAGTACACAACTACTATCACACAAACAACTGTACTTTTTCCAAAAGCTACTTTTCCGAGAAGTGATTTCTTTAGATATGTACATAATTAATATAAGATTTACAATGTAAATACGATAAGTACATTTTATCTAGAAGCGCAGTACAAACATAAATATAAAAATCTATTACTCATTTAAAAAGCTAGTTTCCGGAAATTTGAACGTTTGCGATCTGCGTTTGATAGTTACCTATACTTTCTTATTGGATGTTAATTTTTAAATAATTTAATACTTATTTACACCCCAACGATGTTTCTTGCCAGGCATAGCGTTACAAAATTCTCATTTACCATTCCATTAAATGCACTTATCTTTGAGTAATATATGTTATTATATTTTTCCAGGTTACTTTCAAACATTTTATATTGATATGTATTTATATTATTTACAACTAATCAAATAAGTATATTATAATATATATTTTTGTTATTTATCCGTTTTTTGAGAAAATAAAATTAGTGCCATAATACTAAAAATTATTGACGGTGTGGATTTCTATTGATAATTAAAAATGATGGCGTACGTATGTGATGTAATAGTTGTATATGTGACAAACGCACTTACTACCTGAGTGACGTACAATATTTTTCCTGTTACTGGCCCAAAATTGCGAAAGATTTGCATTTTATGAACATATTTAATAGTTGCTTATATATACTTATATAATGTTAAAATTGACAGTCTCCCTTATGTATTAATGTATTTACACTTTACGCCCCTCGGAACATAAAATTTCATTACATCCTATGTAAAGCGTACATAACAGCGCGCTGCACAGCGCTTACGATTGATTTGCCCGTTTTCAATTCGTAAGTAGAGTTACGAGTAGCTGCGGCGAATACCGTCAATTGTTGTAGTTAATACTTCCTGCGAGTTGCGAAAACAAATGCTTACACTCATAAGTGCTAGTGCTCGCAAATCCTTCATCTAAATAATTTGAACACCCATAAGTATATTTAAAAGCGATCAATTGTATAAGTGGAGTTGAAAGATTTAGATCATTTGATTACTGTTACACTCTAGTAAGTTAATTACTAATGCGAATATTGCTGATACGAATAGAATGCATCCGCTGCGGTAAATATTGCAATTACTGCTACAAAAGATACGATAAAGATATAACGTATTTCAATTGTGTTACAGGTTACTGCTTTTTTTTAGTTTCTTTGTTTTAATTTTAAATTTATGCTATTATATAAATGTTTACCTCAATTCCATAAAAATATATATGCATATACAAGCAAACAAACATCAAACTTGTTAGATAACACTTGCCAACAGTGATTTTATTATTGCCGCTATTAGAGCAGCTCCAGGGTAACTTAGTATTGTTGATTCCATATTTGCTAACAGTTTTATTATAGTGGCCCTAGTTTTTATGTTAATGCTTTTTTTTTAAAGGTATGAAGAAACAAAAAAATTAAAATTGAAAGTTTATTGGCAGACAGGTGAAATACACCTCAAATTATAATTATACAAATTAAAATAAAACTAAAACAGTGTTTTTAGCAAAAAAAATTATATCAATACTGGGTGAAACGCAGTCTGTATGATTTTCTATTGTGTTGGACTTGAAAACAATCACGTTCTAGGTTCCAACAATAGTCTGCCATCATGTGTGTATCCTACCATCCTTGATACTTTTGCTCCATTATGTCTTGATGGAATCGCTCGCCTTGTTCTTCACTAAATTCATGGTTATGCAGAAAGTGTAATTTAATGCTCATATTAACACCCATTCTCTTAAAATTAACCAGCATATTTCGTACGAATAATGTTCCGCCTTATCTAAGAAGATCTTAACTACAACAAAAGAGCACCAAGCAGACAACATCAGTCATGGTTTTTGCGAAATTCAAGTCGGTAATGAACTTGCGAATTTACAAATATGTATTTTAAATCATTTCCCTTTTTTATGCAAGGCTTTAACAAATTATTTCATGAGCCCTAGCTTTATACGAAGTAGAGGCAAAATGATTTTATCCCTGTCAAGCAAAGACTCGTTTATAATGTTCGCTTCACTTATAGTTAATACTTCTCTCGGCCACGACAACTCACACCAACTCTTAGCCAATAAGAGCGCACCTTAAGGTGCTACACCATTTCGACGGTACCGGTGCGATACATGGTACTGCAGGTGAAAACATTAACTTCGTTTTAATACCGTCTGGTTGTTGGACTGTGCAAGTGGACCCTTGGCGTCCATTTGCACAGTTTGAGTTAGAATCGACGCAGTTAAAATTTTGCAGTGTTACTTCAACACCGTGGCATAGTAAGCGGAGTTGAGTAGGAACAATAACTTTCAGTGTTACACAGTTTCTGCTTGAGTGCTGCATTCCCGTAAACATCTTTCCGTTTTGGTGAAAAATTTCTCCGTTTCGGTGAAAAATCTCTCCTTTTCGGTGAAAAATACCTCTATCCCTGTGAAAATTCTCTCCGTTTCGGTGAAAATCCTCCATTTCGGTGAAATATTTCTCCGTTTCGGTGAAAAGTTTCTCCAGTTAGGTGGTATATATTTCAGCGGCAATAGAAAAATTCTGCATTTCAGATTCCATCGCGGAGTAAAATATTTTTGTTCCAATTAATAAAAAATGAGTTGCGTAGAATAGCGAAAACAATCTTTGAGCATTTATGTACTCAAGAAGCCAGTGAATGTCGATATAAGCACCGAAGATAAAAAACAGGGCGCCAGTTATTTTTAGAGAAAAGAGCTGAACTCTTTCAAAGCAAAAGGATATTAACGGTAAATACAACGTAAGCAACAAGAAAAAGTAATAGCAACTGAATATTGATAATACTTGACATATAATAAGAAAATTGTGATCCAGCAGGATGTTCAGAAAGGAGTTTACTATCATCCGAAGTTAGTATATGCAGGTTGGAAATCAGCTTGATTCCCTGGCGTTCAAGTTCTGAGGTTGGTCCTTCAGAGTATAGATGTTGTTGGAACAGCCCTTCAATGGTCGAAGCTGCTAAAAATCGGAAAAAAACGAAAAAAATGTAGTGCGTTCAGGACTTATTTAAAAGAAAAAAAGTGAATGAGATTGTAAATTTATTTAAAATAAGAGCTAAATTTCTTAAATCCAGAAATTAGGTGGCCAAGCAAAACACTAGCATGAAGTGAATTAAGCAAATCAAACAGAAGAAAAATATATACGTAAACTGCAATGTAAATAATGTAAATGCAAATATTTTGGTTTAGCAAAACGATATAAGATTGAGCAACCAAACAGTATGAGCAATAACTCAAATCAACAAAAAAATGATTATATGACGGGTGAGTTCATATATGTAGAACGTTCTTATTTTAAATGGAACATTCCATATATAAGACACATTTAATAATACGATTCTGAATCGGATCAACCGTGGAAGAAAAAGCCGATCTTCATGGTCAATTCCACAGATCAATACTATTTACATTAGGGAAGTCCCCATTTTTAAATATTCTAACAGATAGTAATGCGGGTAGTAAAAAAGCCTCTAATATGACCATATTATGACATTTCTAGAGATGTCAAATATCCCAACAATTTTTTCTTCATAGAGAAGTAAAACACATAAACATTCTGAGATTTGGATTGAAAGAAATTGGAAATGATTGTTTTTCCTCCTCTTCCACCGAAAGATCACGTAATAAAGGAAATTCCACGGTCCTTACTATCATCTCAAGAATTTACACCGTTTGGAGAAGTGCGAGTAACATTACCGGAAGTAGGGAAACATGTGGTACCAATTCCTGTAAGGGAATGTGACTTTCCAACAAAGACACAATTTAAAGAAGTTAATCCCGCTGTTGTCAAATCATGGGTCCAACGAGATTGCTATAATTGGATTGTGAAACCAGGCAAAGAAGACTACCTTATACATGACATATACAATAAATATAATGTTGTTGTTTGTGATAGCTATGATAGCCGATATTCGCACACACGTAAGTATTTGTACGATATATAATTTTGAGGCTCCTATCAAAGGCTGCTAACGGTTAATAGAGTATTATGATATATATATATGTACATCGGATAAATTCTTAGTAGTGTCAGAATGTAGCTTGGTTTGTATTGTACCAAATACATTTGTATGAAAAATATAATACCTAGAACATATCAGAAAATGCCTAGGAACAGTTAGAAAAAAATTAGTGCTATTATAATTTCCTTGTGGTATTGATGGAATCGGTCAAGACAAAAGCAATGTAAAAACAGAAAACACACACTAGCCCATGGAGATGTTTCTGCCTATCTGGCGTCATTAGAGTGACTCCGAGTATGTTTCATCTCCACTCATGCCGCTATATGTCTCAGTTTATATTACTTCATTCGAAACGACTAGCCAGACATGTCTGGGCGTCCTCTAGTTTCAAGAAACGCATGCCCTAAAGGGCAGCCATGCGTTTCTAGATATACTCCTTGAGAGTATATACATAACACTATATGTAGGTTTAAATTTAGGAAAGTTGCTAAATGTTGTTTGTTATAAACCCGAAAAGAAAATAGATCTGTGACATATATATGACGTTCGGGATTTAATTTTTCTTTTTTTGATTTCCAAATAATCCAAAATATCTTTTCCAATGTAAATGCTCGCCATTCTGAAACCACAAATTTTGGAGAATTTAGATTGCAAGGTTGAATTAAGCGTAAAACGGTATCATTCCACCCCTTTTCATTAAAAGAACATTCCAAGACGGTTCTCCGCCAGCTAAAATACTACCATTTAACAACTCCCTAATATATATGGACATAAATAAATAGAAAACTATATTATAGTGTAACTACGAAATACAAACAAAACAAATAAAAAATAGAAAGGAGCAAAATTGAAAGAGATCAATGAAATAAATAAACTGGGTATATAACGCATAGTTAGCACAGTATTCTTTAACCTTTTGAATAGCGTTACTAGCAGTAACACCCATTTTACCTACCCGGAAACAACTTCATATGGACTTGTTTATTACTTCGCGAACATGCCCATAGTATAAGCTCGTCTACACCGATATTTCCTTTGTTTACCTAAAAATATCAATAACTGCACCTATAAAGATTGCCATTATAGCTCCGCGGGCTGTTGAATGTTGAGGTTAAAATTGTCAAGAGATTATACTTTAATTTGCTGTAGACCAACTCAATAAACTATTTATGTTTATAAATCATTTCTATTGAAAGTATAAAATCACTTCCTGTAAAGGAAGCCAAAATAAATTTGATAACTAAGTTACTTTTTTGTCTATAGCAACTGTTAATTACGATATAATAAACAAGCAAAATTTGTTCATCAGCTCCTGTTTTCCCACGTTCTTTCAAGTACGAGCTGGATTGTTTGGAATCGTTCCGATTGAAAAAACTTGAGCAAAAAATGCAAAGGGATGAACAGGAAGATAAGATTAGACAAGAAAAGCAACTTAAGAAGGTTAAAGCAGAAGCAGAAGTAGAACAGGAACAACAAGTTCGTAAGTTGACAAAGCCGACTGATCCACCATCTTATCCACGTTGGCAACCTCAACCTCATTTGTTCGCTCCTAGTCAAACAGATCCGTGTATAAGAAGAGCAGAATTTGCATTGTAAGTTTGTATTTGATTTCATTGAATTCCTTGATAAAAAGAAGCCATTAGAAACGTAAGGATTAGCGAAATACTAATGAAAAGTTGTACAGGTGCCCTGAGTAAAAACAAAAACATTTTAATGAATTCAGATTCAGGACCGCAAGTTTCTGCCTTTTCTCTTTGTTAACGGTAGCGTGGCCACAGTCAGTCAACCGTAACGTATTACGGTATATATTTTGTATAAATAGGTTAGTTCTTGGCTTAGTTAGTTACTTCAGTATTGCCGCTGAAGATGATAGCTTAGCTTTCGAACCGTGCATTCAGTGTCAGTGAAGTGTTTGTGGTAAGGGGTAATAGTGAAGTGTTCCAGTGCCACAGTATTCGAGTACGTGATTTATAATACGATATAGTAACTTGCTGGTACTTCACAAGAAATCTTCCAAAGACTAGATTCAGTTACTTGACTTACCTGCTCAATAGCCATACTTACGTCAGTTTATAGCGGTTATACCCTACAATGTACAGTGGTACCTCGGTTTACGATAGTATCGGAATTTTTGGGTTACGAAAGAAAATTTCGATGGATTTTTGTTTCCAAAATTGAAACGAGCTCTCGAATATGAAACTCGGGTTACAACTTTTATAAATCCGGCAGAATTTTCGCGTTAGAAGGAGATAGTTATATACAACGGGATATGAAAGATTGTATGGATAGTCTCCCAGTATTCGATCGCTTCGCATCTCACCCTCGCCGTTTCCCATACCTCAAAAAGTGTCATTCAAGGTAGTGTATGTGTAAGTGAAGTTTTTTCTTTTTAATTTCATTCACGTAACTTTTTGTTAATTTATTTAATATTATTTTAAATATTAAAATTAATAATTATTTTTTTTGTCAAGGGAACGGATTATTTCTGCTTCTTTTCTTGCTTATATGAAAATTTAATATAATTTACGAACTTTCTGGTTACGAAATGCTTTTTGGAACCAGTTAATTTTGTAAACTGAGGTACAATCGTTCGTATCGTACCTGTATACATCAGAAATTGTTCACACAAAAATTTAATTTCACTACCGGCTGCGTTCACTCAGTACCGCTTTGATTCGAAGGACTTAGTGCGATATACGGGTTATTTATCTTGGTTGCCCATGACAGCGGAATGTAACGGAATTTTATGTCCCTAGGAAGTTGGTGGGTATCACTCTTCTTTCAAATGTAAATTATTTTTTCACATCTCAGCAATATACTTTCTAAAAACTTGTGCGACGATGTAACAACAAATCAAATGCTCTTTAACTTTCTTGTTATAATTGATAATATGTTATCAATAAACAGAACCGAGCTCTCTCAGAATATTTGTTGTACCAAGTAAAGCAAATGCCATACAAGCGAGATTCTGTGTATTTCTTTATTTTAGTGGTTCAGTGATGTAGATCTATTACACCAGTTTTTATCCAACTGATCCAGGCGCATATGGAAAACGATATAATAGATTCGAAACTTCACATCTACATACCCGTTTATTTCTTTCATAAATTTCCATAGACAAACGGCGTGAGGACGTTTTATTTTCAGCTCTCCTTTCCATTATTTGTTCCAAATTTAGTTGAGGCTGTGGCCTATTCAATTCTTTTATTTTGATTTTTTCTTCCAAGAGGAGTCTCTTAAAGTTAGATTTCAAGGTGGCACTACTAATTTTCATAAGATTAAAGTTCATGATAAGCACATGCACGTATTCAATCTCTTTTCTAACCATAATAACAAAAATAGATTAACTAAAACCATTACATGTGCTATTTGTTAAGCTAAAATATAACTTGGATGGGATCGTTGGATTCTCCTTTTAATTGTCTTTCCAAAAGCGTACAAATGTAAAGATTTTTTGATTATGCACTAATTACCATAAACACCTATATACTCCATATACGAGAAATTTAAAATTCTTCTTCGTTTATGCAACAAATGGATTTTGCCAAACAGTTGACTCCGTTTTATATTTATTATCACATTTCTAACTCTAGTTCTTAAACGATCTAATGCTATTAATCTACTAGGCTATACCAAACTTTTTAAATAACTTGACCTCTTCGTTCGAGCACTGCTCATTATTTGGATTTTTATATAAAGCATTCTGTACTCGTATTATTATATCTAATTTTATGGTTTCTTTACTTTGTTTTTAAAAAACTGACTTCTATTTCGCTGTTTGTTTTCTAAATTTGTATGAGAAAATCGTATCTAATCTTAAATAAATCGTGCAAGGTCATTCCAACTATCTTATTTACAAATTTAAATATCAAACGGTTTCTATATAATTTCATATCTCGCCTCGAGATATACGTACTTAGCGACCTGAGTTCGGCGCCTTGTAAGCGACTATTTATCAGAAATATGTCGCAAAAATTAAACAACATAAAAATAAACAAATCATATGCAAATTCAGGTTTTTAAAACTAATCCATCCATGGACATTTTCAAAAATGTGCACCAAATCAATACCCAGTTATGATGCGTTATTACTAATGGATATCCCGATACAAACTTGGGGATTTAGTTTCTGGTTGAACTCTCAGTTATTACAAATTGACAATTTATTAACATCAACGCAAAGTAGAAAGCTTAAAATTATGTGTGAAACACAATATCTGATAAATGTCTACCGTACTCGTACTGGCCTCGGCCTGTATGGGCATTTTGTTTATTGTGACCATAGACAATATAATAACTACTCATATAGATAGAAGTGCCATATAACGGTATGGTTTTTGAACTATGTTTTACTATAAATTTACAGTTTCTCCGCCAGTGTGGCAAGTGGCGCTATCTTGTTGGAAAAAAAGCCAAATTTTTCAGTTTTGATGATCTACAGGCTTCAGTTCTTGGGTCAATTGGATCTTGTATGGATGTAGATGAAGGGTCTTTTGTCATAAGGGACGATTTTAAAATGCCTAATTTTCTGTGACCGATGACGATTTGAGGTCTATGGATTTACGGTTACACTTTCATTCATCCTAGCGATATTTTCAGCTGAACGAGCATTACGTTCTTGTAATGGTCTTTTGATATCAAGAACAGAACTAGACCGCTCAAACTTTGCACTTAGACTACCACTTGCTATATCGCTAGGCACATGATTTCGAACAGACCACGAGGTCAACGAATAGTATTCGTAACGGAACGGGCATCCTGTAAGGCATCAAGAAGAAAAGTTACTTGTAGCAAAACACCTTGCATCGCACGCCTTGACAACTCGTATAAGAAAGTAAAGAACACAGTCGTCAGAGCAAGAACGAAAAGTAGAGGTGCGAAGCAACCTTGCGTCATATGACTATTACGCAAAAATGTAACGAGCATCATATAGCAGTTAAAGGTTGACGTATTTAATACTTAATTTTGCGGTATTTAATAATATAAGCGAGAAGTTTAATTTAAAAAAAAGGCTAAAAGGCCTAAATTAATATTAAATTGCTGTACCAGAGTGTCTGTATAATTCTATTTTAATTTCATGTTTCTCAATATGATTTCCGATAAAATGAAACCCTACATAGATATGTTTGGCTCTGTTATGAAATATTGGATTAGAAATGGGTTTTTGACCATTTCGATTATTGTTGTACATAATTGTAGCTTTTTATGAGCCAGTTAATTCATTTAAAAAACCTTTCAGTAATATTAGATTTATTAATAATCAATTGTACCCTTAAGGTATCTTAATGCTCTTTTGGCATATTGTCAATGCTGTTACCGTACATCAATGCTTTCCTCATCATTATCAAAAATCTTTAATTTAGGTTGCATAGCAATTGGCACCCATTTTGATTAAAACATGTTATATCCAGCAAGTAATTTTAAAATATAGCCTGATTTAATTTGACTGTACTTGTAGACCTATTTCTTTCTACATTGAAATAATTAATGTTTGATTTCAATCTTTAATCTTAAAACTTATAGATAATTCACCCTTTAACCTTATTTTTTAGAATTGTCGTTGCAGAAAATTATGAAGTCACCTGCATACAAAGCTATTATAGTTACACTATTGACATCCTCTCTGGTTTATATATGAACACCACTTGTACTTCTAATTCACTGTTCAAAAATGCTCTGTCTACATCTATGTGTTTTGCATTTAAATGTAATTCTACAGCTACTGCGAATAATGTTCCAAGACTTGAATTTCTTACAATCAGCGAAAATATTTCATAATCGTCAATTCCAAACTCTTGAGTAAACCCCTTTGCCATCAATTTGACTTTATATTGCACTATGTCACCAGATGAATTTCTCTTCCCACAGAATATCCTTGTTTTGCACAATTTTTCCACTTTTAGGAGGATCTACAAAAATCCACAATGAAGGCATCGACTGAAGTTCTGCCTTCATTGTCTTTTTCCAATAAATCCTATCTTAAAAAACTTCCTTTGAGAAGAAAGGATGTTTTTCTAGAAAAATCATCAGCAAATGCAAGAATATATTTTGCTCCACCTTACGAAGACTCTGACATGAGGCCAGATACATCTAAGCATGCAATACACTGTTCTCCATTTCCATTCAGAAAATCAACACATGCAGCAATGTGTAGTTAACAAGTTCATGCTCACTCTATTAAGGCGTCCTAGTCTTTTATGCCAGAGATTTTCAGTATCTGTTTGCGTCACCAAAACCGCTTCGATTCTGTTACTATTGTACTACTTTTAACGTTGCAATTTTCTGCGAGTAGACTCTACAACTTTCTTCGTTAAACACTACTACACACCATTGTTAACCATATTACTCGCTGAAATTATGTTTGCTCTTAATTCAGAAACATACCACATTCGAAATAGTTTTTGGGCCATTTGAGGTTGCTATTACTGCATTTCCGATAGAAAAGGCGCCAGTCGTATGAGTGTTTGCAATAGTGACTTTGTGACTTCTGTTTTTTTTTCCAAATACATACCACTAATTCGCTGGTAATTCACTACAACTTGCATCTAACGCAAAATACAAAACCCGTTTCTGTTTTTATGCTTTATAGTTTTATCCTGTTTGTTTTTGTTTTCAATTCTGTCCCCCTTTTTATTACAACAGTTTGACTTTCGACCCCTTTCGAGCATGTATAACAGATTACAGACTTCTTCTTATGCACTTTATTTTTTGAATACAACAGCAGCAGAAATTGACAATTTAATTTATGTACTGTTCCATACCCTGAAAATTCTTAAGTTTAATACTTGCCAAACTGTGTAATAAAGTCAGTCTTCTACATAAACATCTATCTTCATGCCGTGCCAAGTTTTTTTCGCAATATCTGATGAACGTATACAATATACATAAGCTGATGGTTTCACCATGAGACAAATCTTAGCAAGCCCCATTTGATCCTTAGTTTCCCGCTCTTTATCGGTCGATTTATCGTTCTCTAAATATCCTTCATTATAACACCACATATTTTCGTGTATCAAAGCCATTTTCATGCCAAATTTCCAGTTGTTATAACTTTCCAGTCCATCGAGGATGCAGGCAGGTGGCTGGTGATAACCATCGCTAACAATAAGTTGTTTGTTCTAAGCAGTAAGAAAAAATAAGAACATACTGATCTAAAAAATTACCGAGTTAGTTAAACGGAAAAGACTCTCTGGAAAAAATTTTTAACCTAACGCATCATAAAGAATATTATTATATAGAATCGCGTTATGGCGAATATCTTTACGGAAAAAATAGTTTACACTCTAACGAAAATTTTGTCTGCATAATTTCATATTTAATTTATTAAAAGACACATTTCAGGTATGCAAAAATTTTTATTAAAAAAAGAGTTTCTTTTCAAATTTGGTAATGAATTTGGTGACCATCTTCAAGAATTTATTTGACAGAGAAACTGTTTCTATATGCTGTTGAAATCTCCAGGAAATATTCATTCTAGCATGTAAGGCGTTTAATCGATAGCATTTCGATAAAATCTAAAATTATCTCATCTTGTCAAAATCTTAAAGTAAGTTGATAAGAATTGAACAAAGGCATTCAGAAACTCAATACTATGCAGAGTGTCTCATCAAAAAAAAAGACTAAACTTGTGTTGTGTGCAGCGAAGAGCCTGTGTACTATATTTTATGTTGTGTAGGACCTGTTACCGAAAAGTTTTTATTTAAAAATCGTTTCTCTAAATTGCTAAGGAAAGTGCCCACGTTCTACGTGGACACGTATAGCGAAACCTTTTTATTACAAAACGTACACTAACTACTACAATGCACACTAATAGGTACTTATATTTCAGAGTTGGCCGACCATTTAAACATGATGCATGTAACTGGTACTACAAGAATTATCCACCCCCCAAAATCGAGTGGAGACCGGCAAGATTTATGTGACAAAATTGAAATTAATAAGATTTCCTTTCTCAAAATTGGATTATATCGTAAATTAAATTCGTACGAAATTTAATAAAAATGCGTCGATTAACAGATTGCCAACATACCCGTTTGCATGTTACATGCAATATTACTGACAGATATAGTAACATTAAAGTAAATTAACAATTAAAATTTGTTTTAATAAAAATGCACACATACTTACGAGGAGATACGATAAATACCTATGTTAAGAAAGACGGGATTGTTTTGCATTTATAAAACATTATTTCCCGACATTATCTCCTTTATACACTTTGTCCAGCGTTGTTTCAAGTTTTTTAAGCCATCTAAATAATAGGATTTGGATATTTGGATTAGGATAGTTTGGAAGAGCGGGCTAAATCTGGCGGATGTGGCGTATCTGGCGTTAAATAATCAAGGTATAATGATCAATTATTATGCCTTGCGAATCCTAAGAAATCAATGTCTCAGTTACATAACGCCACAGAAACTCACTCGTATTACCCTTGTCCAAGCATTGCTTTGAAGTTCACGTGATTCCCTTTTTGAGCAGCAGCAGGTACGGCACACATCTCGCCGATAGTATTCTTATACTTAATTTTTCAGGGCGGATGTTTTGTACACGTTCAATTGAGATATTTGCCATATCAGCAATCTCTCTGATCTCCGGCAGGTATTGTTCTTTTCCCATGATTTTACAAACACTTTTTGCTCACTTTAAATAGCTCTCAAAACAACACGCAAAAAACAGTAGATTCATAAAAATAATGTATTAAACGGAGAAGTGTGATAATTTATTAAAACTAAGAGGATAAACTTAACACCAATGTCGAAGCAATTAATAACAAATAAGACGAAGAAAAAAAAACTCCGATTATATAAACTACAATAAAATTGGAATATTAACATATAAGACATTAAAACAAAGAACGCTCGTAGTGATCATAACAATTTCGCTATAAACATTTAGCATTACTTGTTGTAGCAATTAAAATTATCCCTTAGTGACCTATACGAGTGTACCACATTTTAGATTTACATGTGCCGGTAAAATTTTACTAAAGCTACGCTTCATTTTCCTCCCTAGTTTATACCCAAGATCAGACATGACATTCAACATAAACGTAGCTCATATCAGACGGAAAACCACAGGACATGAACGCTATAAGAGGGAATTTCAACACATTAGGGAAATATTAAAATCTTCTTTGCATAATCTAAAATAAGAACCAAGCCGGAGGTTTTTTTAAATAATGATAGCAAGAACTGCGGTGTAGCATGGCAGACACTATCACCACACTCCTCATCACACAAGTTACTTGATTACTTCGAACCGATCGTTTCGAGAATTTGTGGATTTCCATTGTCAGCCGTATGACGCGACACTTAATTCAAAATTCGAGATTAGCCAGTTTAGTAACTAAAAACAACAAAAATCTGGAATTAGAAATCTATAGAAAACAAACTAGCACTAATAGATGCATTATGATAGATTCTATCCACCGTGGATAGCACAAAATGATCGTGATTAATTTTATTTATTTTATTAAATTTATAAAAAAAAATTCCTATTTTGACAATTACTCTACTACAGACATCGAGCACATCCTTAAGAAAGTCCTATATATACATTACTTGAGAAATTCCACGACTTCTAATAGAAACCCGCGATAAGAAATTTACGAATCTTCTCTTTCATAGAATATCGGAAGGTATTAGTAATGTTTTTAAGGGACCAGATATGGGCATGCGTTTCAGCTCACAAAGTACACTCAGAAACTTTCTGGACAATCCGAAAGATAAACCGGACACGAAGGAAAGAATTTAGAAAATCGCTTGCGATGGGATAAAACCTGTATTGCACAAACGAAACAGCAGATTGAGAGAACACATGCAGGATTAGACGCTTACAAACCAATTATATGAGAAAGAATGCAAATCTTTTAAACAGAAAAAAGGGTCTACTTAGCTACCTATCTCTCATTGATTTATTTATTAATTTTCAGAAGGTTCTTCTCAATAAGCAGCAGCTAGTTTATATTGGAAGAAGTCCTCTAAAATCACTAGGCTTTAGTTCCTTCGTTCTATTAAGAATGAGGGCGCTTAATAGTCTGCTTCTTAATATAGGTATGAAGCGGCGCAAAATTATTCCTAGTAGGGCTTCCAGCACTGCTATAGAACAGGTATGCATCATACCTGTAATATTGACGCATGCAAATCTCTAAATGCTTTGAAATTGCTGTTTTCCCAAGTACTGAACTTCATCGTTGAAAATAATGGTTTTCCTCTCAATGGAGAGTGATTTGCCGACATCCGTAAAGTATTATGTTTACAAACAAATTATTTAGTGGATTCAGAATGAGTTCTTGAATGCCCTTGGATATCTAACCTATTACAGCGTCATTCGTTTGATCCTTTGTATGTGCGGAGCGTGTCTATAAGTAACGTTATTCCTAAAAAAATCTTCGGAACAAGATGGACCTTCCACAATTGCTATCCCAGACAATGTTTTGTCCGTTAGACGGGTTGACACGTTTGGATCCCTGCATTTCGGATTAATATAACGTTGAAAGCCCTGTTAGTCCATACTGCTATAAACACAAACTGATATTTTCTTAGGGTAATAATTGACTAAATTAATGCTGCTTTGTGCTCCTATACGATGTTTCTTTTTTGGAAAGTATCACTTATATTTAAATTAATTATTGTCCTGTTATTGGATTGCATAATCTATTGGACAACTATATGTTGTATAGAATTAATACGGCCGCGGACATCTGGAACTTATATGTATACTGTACCGGTGGGAGAAAATTTCTTTAATGGTCGCATGTGTCCAGTAAACAAGTTTCACATAATTAATTACCACCATCTCCATTTGTTGCAATATTATCCTCTCTCTGATTGTCAGCCTCATCTTTATCTTCTTCTTTTTCTACGCTTTCATCGGTAGTTTCATGCATAGTTATACTTTTCTTCTATTGAATATTTTGACAATTTATTGCAGCTGTCCTTCAGTTACAATATTCTCAACTTCCTTGCGGGGAAGGAAGGACGGTGTTATTTCTCTTTTCGGTGTAATTACTTTATGTCCTCCTCTTTCCTGCAAATCAGGCAATTTACTTGACTTCTTGAGTTTCGAGGTTTTGCTACTATACTCTTTTTTAAAATACTTCGTTTTATCTTGCATAGGTTACACAAATTCATATATGACATTACAACTTTATGTTACATGTGCGGATTAGCCCAGCCCGGTCGGAGCAAATGGGATCCCGTCCGAGTCGAGACTCGCGGCGTCAAGCTCGCCTGGCTTACCCAGCCCGTTTGCTTTTAATTCTGAACATCCTCTTTTGAATTCCAAATTTATTCTTCCCAAACTGTTGTTTTGAGAAGACCTGGTAACTAGCAAACTTTATACATCACTAAGTATACATTTTGAATGTGGCGCCCCGACCCTATTCTACTATATATCAATGATCTATATACTAACTTAATACGCAGGCGACACCACCGTAATAGTGTCTGGATATAATGTAGAGGAGGTGTCACTCGTATTGTCTGACGTTGTGAGGGGAATGGAACGTTAGTGCGACGAGTGGGGTCTTGCATTGAACGGTCAAGAGACGCATATAATACAATTTAAATCAACGTTGCCTACTTTATCTAGTTTTTATGCGTAAATCCCTAGTGGAATGCTCATCTGTGAGTTTTTTGGGAATGGCTGTGGATGCGCGTAAATCGCAAGAACACTGCGATGAGCTGGATCGTAGATTGTTCAAGGGTTTATATGGCATGCGTCAATTGCAAAAAAAATGCCAATTTAGATCCTGTTAAAATGTTTTACTTTGCTTATATTGAATTAAGGGTACGATATGGCCTAATCTTCTGGGGTTCTTATTTGTACTTCAGAAGAGGGTTGTGAGGTGTATAGCGAGGGTTTCCCAAATAACTTAATGCAGGTCATACTTCAGGCAATTAAATATATTCCCTCCACCCTCATTATGCATTCTGCAGATCTTATAATTTTACAAAAAAAAAAACGAACCAAAATTTATCTTTAACCGAGATGTGTACCACTTGTGGCTCAGGTAATTTGAACGTGCCTCGACATGGGACGACTCTGTTTACAAGGGGTCCTACATGATAAATTATTTTATAGTGTGATTTTCGCTAGCTATGAATTTCTTCATAGCTAGCGCCTATTCTCTTGTTTTACTTGTTCGGTATCCGATTACTTATTTTATGTTCGTTTACTTAATGTTATTTCTATACAAACTTTTGTCTATATATACGTTTACTTATACAAATTTTTATTTATACTAATATTTTATTTATACCAAAGTTTTAGTTATATAATTGTTTTATTTATACCAACATTTTAGTTATAAAAATGTTTTGTTTATACAGTGCCTCAGTTATGTATTGAATTTATTTTATTATTTTGTTATTATTATTATTATTTAACTTCGATTATTACCTATTGTAATTTTACGATGTCTCTGTTCTTGAAATTAATGACAAATAAACATTACATTAAGTATAAATACCTTAGTATTTACATACTCTTAAATTTAATTATGTGTACGTAACGGAGGATCTACTGAAAAGAGAATTAAAAATGAAATTGTAAACAGCATATTTAATATATTTTCGAATAAAGATAGGTTTTTTAATTAATTGTCCTTTTTAAAATAAAATTTAATATAACGAAGGAAATATATGTATTAGTTGACTCGAGTAGATGTTCGATGGTGCTAGTAGGTTTTATGTCATCATAAGAAGCTTCTGTTCAGAGGTTATTCTATGGTTCCAATCGCAAGAGTGTTATTCACCTCACTGTAAATAAGTCCAGTCTACAATAATCCTGCTTCTGAATTATAAAAAAATAACTTTTCTTAATAAATAGCCTGGACACTGTTTATTGTTTCAAATTGTTTGAATAACAATACACAATAATAATGATCTAAGATCACTGTAAAAACCTGAAAACTGTCGTTGCCTGCCTAGTATTGCTAGCCTCGCATACTCCAAACATGATTATTGTTAAATGTACTAAATCGACTTTTTTGAAAGTTGAATATAAAAAGAAATATGTGTTTTGTTATTAATTTTAGGATACCGACTACATTTACATGAGATTAAAAAAACACTACGAGAGGCATGTAATAACTAGAGCCGTGTGGATTTTAGGTATGACTCATCACTCGCACTACTGATATCCGATATAGATAGATATTATAAATCGACCAGATATCTAACTCTACATATAGCTCAACACATAACTACACATAAGCTCAACGTTAACGTATTTTACTATTTTGCAATCAATTTTAATTAATACTACGCTAACTTGTGGTTTCAAACTTAAAATATGTGTAATGCACAATTCACTATTGATAAAATCTATGTACATACATTCAACATTAGTGAAAAAAATTAAAAAGTACTCCATCTTTAACTAACATATTTACTTATACATACTTGTTTTTTTTGTTCAGTATTTGGACATATATACCTAAGCAGTAAGTACAAGTAGATTTATTTTGAAGAATATATCTGCATTTGTAATGCGAATTTAGAGTCTTTCTGATCTTGCATTCTTTTCGTATTGTATTTGTTTTCGTATGTTCTGTAAATTATATGTAGTTTATATTGGATATTATTATTTGGAATTTAAATTGTATTGTAGATATATATTTCCTCGTATAAATATATTTATAGTCAGGAGTTCACATTCATTTTAGAATACACTTTTATTTCGCTCTTTCTGAACTTGTTTCTCTGTCGTTTTCCTTTTTGGACATTCCTAGTTTTATATTAATATGGATAGTATGAATAACAACCGCAAGTTAATGGAAAGTTGGATTTCTGACCGTACAGAATATCTGTCGATTGTTAGTGATAGGGAAATAAGGTGTAATATTTGTTCAAAAACTGTAAAGTGCGAGCAAAAGTGGCATGTTACACAACATATAAACACCGCAAAACATAAGCAAAATGTTTCACCTGATAGGTTTTATGAAGACCTCTGTGAAGCATTTGTTGCTTCCAACATTCCCTTAAATAAACTGCGAAACCCTAAATTAAAAACATTTCTAGAAACATATACAAATAAACATATTCCTGATCCTTCAACAATACGGAGACAATATCTAACAAAATGTTACACAAATGTTATACAACAAATTAAATTGAATATTTCTAACCAGTATGTGTGGATCAGTGCTGATGAAACAGTCGATATAACAGGTCGTTGTGTAACAAATGTAATAGTAGGTATTTTGCATCCAAATACGCCTTCCACACCTCATCTAATAACTTCCAAGATAACGCATCAGGTTAATGCTGAAACTATAAGAGACATTATTAATGAAAGCCTACAAAATATTCTTCAATTTGACCAAAATCAAACACACAGGGTTCTATTATTTGTTAGCGATGCAGCGGCATATATGCTAAAGGCTGGAAAATTATTAAAGAATATTTATCCAAACATGTTACATATAACTTGTGTGGCCCATGCACTGCACAGAATTTGTGAGTTTATTCGGAATGAGTTTCCAGAGGTAGATAAAGTAATAGCTTTGTTTAAACAAATTTTGCGTAAAGCACCTTCACGTGTGTCTCTCTATAAGGAACAGTATCCCACTTTACCTTTGCCCCCCGTTCCTGTATTAACGCGATGGGGTTCTTGGATCGAAGCATGTATATTTTATTCCAAAAATTTTCAAAGCCTCAAAAATTTTGTATTTCTTTTACCAAATGATGCTCGTTGCATTGAGCAATGCAAAGAATTATTGCAAAATTCCACATTAGAAACGCAACTGAATTTTATAAACATCAATTTCAAACATTTAATAGATACTATAACATACTTTGAACAACGTAACATTCAATTATGTAATGCTATAACTTCCTTAAATGCGATTATATCCAATTTGTGTAGTATTGAAGGCAATTTTGGACATCGTCTTAAAGGAAAGGTATGCAAAGTTTTCGAAAGAAATCCCGACCTAGTTATATTAAGACAGTTCTATGAAGGAACAATATTAGATCGAAATCTATTTGAAAAATATAATTTACTTTTGCCGCATTTTAATTATGCGCCCGTAACGAGTTGTGATGTAGAACGCTCCTTTTCAATATTTAAAGAGATATTGACGTCTAAACGGACAAGTTTCACCGATGAACATTTAGAACAAACTTTAATTATTAACACAAACTGCACCTTATTCTCTGAAATTTAAATAAAATCATAAATAGTTTATTTATATACATTCAGAGAAACTGATATGTACGATAAGTAGCGATAAATAAATTAACTAATATAATTATCGAAAAACATTATATTATTTCACTTATTTGCATAGGATTGCCTCGCTATCTAGTTAGTTTTGGTAGTTCTATGGAATACATCTTACGGCGATGCAGTGAATGAGTCATACTTAAAATCCACACGGCTCTAGTAATAACATAGCTCTTAATTTTTACCAACACTATATTTAAGAATTTTCCGACTCAACATAGATAATTCGCTTTGCTAGTAACTTTAATATAATAAATTCATATTACATCGTTCATAACAGTTAATTTTCAAATTTCAGAGGAACTTTTTTTTGAGTTATAGGCTTTGCTCTAAGTTGTTGACTTAAATAATATCATTTCATGAATAATTAATTATAGTAAAAACAATTTTCTTTCATAAAAATAGTTTGTTAAATATCAAGGGAAACAATGTCTATTCACGTAAATACCTTCTATTAAAGCCCTTTCAGTGTTGATTAGGAAAGCGGTTATACACAATATTAAGATACCAAGGCTATAGGTCAACGTTGCATTGATTTGTTGATCACTTTCTTATCTTCACATTCTAATTCCGGAGACAAACTACTGTTTGATTCTATTTATACGTGTATGCACTAGACTTTAAAAAAACCTACCTTAAATACATACTCCACGGCTCAAATTCGTTGCAAATACTAAACATGCTCATACAAAAACAAAAGAAGAAAGATACGGTTACATATTCAAATTTATAATAACGTAATTACAAACATAAAATGCGCAAACAGTTAATACACATCTTAATCCGTCTTGCGTATTTTGATTTCATTTGCAAAACAAGTCTTGCACGTGACTGGTATTTACAACCAATTCAAAAACTTAAATATTGCATTTATTCTTCTTAATTGATAATATGTATGTATGTAATTTAAAACGAATGTAATGTATATTTACACGTACTGGATGTACTAATCATTCATAAACTGCTTTATAGCAATAATCCTTATATTGTGTATGAAAAGAAATACAAATGTAGTCATAAAGTTGCCGTTTTATTCAATCTTCATAAATGGTTTTTATAATCTGGGCTAAAGTCGAATAATACGTTTTTTAAAATAATAGTTGGCTGTAAAATGTTATACGATACAATTTGACGTTTTATATTTCATTTCAAATTTTTGTCTGTAGGCCTGTCAATGTTTTCATGATGAGTTAAAATTTTCGTAACATTTGATTCAAAATGGAGAAGTTTGCCACAGAGAACCTTATTCTTTTAGAATTTCTAGTGGATCAAATCAATTTGGATTTCGAAATTCAACAAGAACTAGCAAGTGTCATGGGCGAAACGTGTGTTTCATTTCAATTTCTTGACAATGCTCCTCTGCTAGTATGTGAACAAGATTTCTCCAATAATAAAATGAATGGTTGCGGTAACATCAAGAGTGGTAAATCGTGCCTCTTTTCGTTAACACCTCAACAAGCTGAAGAAGCTGCTAAAACGTTCGACATTACGTTAGAGGTATTTAAAAAAATGAAGCCAGGCGTGTTACCAGATAAAATTCCAATTGGCGGTTCACTAATATCAATAGTTAATTTATTCAATGAGTTAGTAGATTCAATTGCAACCGCAGGGGAGTCTCCAGCTGCAAAAGCATTGAAAGATTGCTTCAAAATAAACAACAGCAATGGAGAAAATGTTGGTCATATCAGCGTATATATTCGAATGTCATGTTTTGGTAAGCTAATTGTTACTCAATTTCAAATGAATTTGGAGGATAAATCTGTTCAGTTTAAAGCTAAGGAGGGACATTACTTATTCAAATATAACAAAGGAAAGGGTGATACCGGTAAAGATTTGGAAGCAGATAGGCAAAAAAATAAATACAATGTTGATTGCCCTAGAGTTCCATGCTCTAATTTCGTGATGGATCAGACAAAAGTACAGGCGCCACAAGTTGGCCCTTCTCCTTGTCCAATACAACCATGTCCTTTCAAACCGCAACCTCCGCCAACGCTTAATCCACCGTGTATTCCTAGTCAACAGTTGGCACCTTGCGGAATGCCACAGATGTTTGCTCCCCCATCTAGTTTACCTATGGAAACGCCATGTATTGAATGCAGTGCACCACCTCCCACGAGAACCCCTTCGGGGGCTTATCAAGAGATAGGAGCACAAATGGGTGGCAATGCGTTAACAATCCGTGTGCACAAAGATAAAGCAAAAATTGAAGATTACGCTGACACGGTTTCTTCAGATGACGGATGCTGCTGTACCGTAGAAAATTTTGGTAAAAAGAAAAAATCTCGCCAAACTTCTGATGATTATTGCACACCTTGTCCACCGAATCAACAGCAACAATTAGCTATGAGACCTGGTGTGCCGGATCCTAATGCACCATTCAGTTTCAAAATGGGTGGATGCGGTCAAGCGGCAAATAACAATGTTATCGTTAATCCTCCTACGTGTACTACCAATGACGGAACGGTTTTTACGGAAATATCTGATCCAAACAAAGATGTTTTTATTTTAAGGATTGGAAAGAAAAGTGAAGGCGTCGACAAGAAAAACAATTTGGAGTTAGAGTTATGTACACCAAAGGGACCGGATATTAAGCCGCCTCCAAAAAAAGAAACGCGAGATACCCAATATGATCCACAGGACGTTCCTGCTGACGAGTGCGGCGGTAAAGGTAAGGGCGGAAAGGGCGGAAAAGGTGGTAAGGGCGGAAAGGGTGGTAAGAAAGGCAAGAAAAAGTAGTGAATATTGCATCAGCCGTTTCCCATTTATATGGCGTGTACAACGCATGAGGCAACAGTTAACTCCGAATACGTTCAGTGGCAGTGTCTACCTGACTACCTAATTCAGTGTCTATTACCTGGCCTTGTCCATGAAATAAACGGTATGAATTTCATATGTCTCTTTACGTTGTGTGATATGTCTGTGTTCTTGTTGATAGTGAAATAAATTCTAGGATTGTAAATGATTATTTCTGATTTTGAGCGCGTTGAGATTATATACATACTAGCGTATGGATACGATGTGTTCGGATTCAAACTAAGCGCGGGGCAATCGATACTAGTATACGTAGTAGGTACTTAAACTACGTAACCGCGGGATTATCTTGAAAGCACTAGCCACGTTTCTCATTGTATTGCATCATTCTAACAAAGTTAACTATTATACGCACCAGCATTTTTGTGGTAAATTTATAGTAAAATATTAACTAAATGAGAAATTTATCAAACGATAATATTTATAAGTACATCACGGATGTTTGCATACCTTGCAATGCTGCGTTGCCACTTCAGTTCTGTCGACCGCGTGCCTTCCACGTGGTTTGGATGCTTAACCAGCAATGCTTTTTAGGTCATAGCTTATAACCTAATATTTAAAAAAAATGTCTTAAAACGATTTTACTAATGTCAATCTAACAACTTCAGTGCACCGAAGTGAAATACCTGGACCCACAAGGTAGGCAAAAACGGTGTGAATGCGTGTTGCACATATTTATTATATTTATATTTTCGGCGATTAGAATAAGCTTTAGTACTTTATTGGGATGAAATGAGTTAACGTTTATTATTCCCTTATTAAAGTAATCTTATGACGAAACAAACACAAAAACAACAATTTTAACTCTTTTACGAATTGTGAACTTAATATGGATTTATAAAAGGCTACCACGTACACAACAATAATATTATATTGATTGCATTATAAAATACAGGCAAAAAAGGAAAAGAATGTCGCAGATCCGCGTGCTTTAATATATCATACGCAGGTTTGTTTGGAATCAAATTGCTCGATTATAAAGATGATGAAAGTATGACGATTCACATTACATCAGTAATTTACTTAATCAGCACTTTAAGAAATCGTATTTTGTGCGCACTGTTTTTATTATCACTTACAAACATTAATTTTACACACATACATATTTCTCAAAAAGTGCATCTTACATTGATTGCATCATTTTAAATTTGGAAAAATTTTCGTACTATTATATTTAATTTAATCCAGTCATTAAAGGTCCACCCACGGGGTACGGTATTCTTAACAATGAGCGATTGTCTTATGTATGTGTCCGGATGTTTTTAGTAAAAACAATCGTCCTACTTGACGCTTTCTTTTATTTAATTTTCTTTTCTTCTATTTAATTACGTGTATAAAATTAGATCTTTTTCTAAGTCGAAGATGAGGAATTATTAAAGTACAAAACGAATGAAACATAATGGATTCCAAATTCTGAAGACTTTCGTCAATTCGCATAGTAACCCTGCAGGTATTTCCACATGCTAAACGTTTATAAATATTTATTAGTAAAAGACAAGAAAATCAGAAAACAGCGGAAACATATATGGTTAAAGAGCTGGCTATGTCTATGCGGTTTAGAAAAAATGAGAACTGGGCTTAGGTAACCTTGATTTTTGTTTTAATGAATTTTGAAATTGCGAAAAAGAACAATTGTAGTAAATTATATCATTTAATATGTTATATTAAAGGCACTGTATAGTACAGATTACAAATGTACGGAAGGCAGACGTTTAGATTGCTGATTTCTTTTTTATAATAAGGTCAAACATGAAAAAAATAACTCTTAGATCATTTCATCGTCTTTTTTCATGAGGTTTTTATCTTCAGTAGTCTTTAGAAGATTATAAAAAAGGAGGCAGACATGCAGATGTCTGATTAAATATGTAATTCCAAAAACAAATATTTGGATTTTCTACTTTAAATCTCCGTCTGACAATGATATTTTTTTATAATAATTGGGAAAGAATTAATTGTTCTTAAACACAGCAGGAACAACGTCTGCTATTTACATGAACTTATTTTTGGAATTAGACTAATTTAATACAACTACAAGGCCTTGCAATGCAGCACAAATCTTAATAAATTTCCTACGTGTTATGATTTTAGGAGGGGCGTTATTAGTTATTGGATTACTTATAGCCTTTTGTTCTCACACAAATATTAACTTAATTTATATTTTTCAGATCGATTGAAACAAAATCGATTCCATGTAATTATAAGATGTATTTATTTGTAAAAATATTAGCGAATGTGAAATGGAAGGATTACATATTATGTCGGTCTCCCTGTAACTTATAGTAGTTGGCCTTACTGAAACAAAAATAGTTAATAATATACAACCAAATATCCAAGTTCGATAGTGCTTTCAGTTCTTTATCTACGTGTGATAAAATTGAATTGACCTACTCATGGTGTATTTAATTTAAATATATTGGTCAAAATAGACATGTGAACCGAATCCTATTACTATAGGACCACGATCTCGAGGCGCTATCAAGTTCCATTAAAATACGAATAAAATAAAATAAAAAAGGTCTATAGAACATAAATGTGGAATATAAACGTAATAAAAGTCAGAGATATTTCTGAAACAGGTAACAGTATGCATAATTAATTAATTTGCCCACTTAGCAATAAGTTATACTTTCCATTGTTGTGTGTCGCTTATTTTAACATATATACATCTCAAAAAAGTGCAAAAAAGTTTTTGTTTATTCTAAAATACAAATAACACTAAATTTGAAACGAATCTCTTAATACTTTGTAAAACGATTGTTTTTAGTGATTTTTTAGGCAGAGTTATTATGTTAATATATTTCTGTTGTTGATTGTAATCTTGCGTTAATATCTTTATTCAAATAAAAGAAACATTTAATAAATTAACAAAATAGTACTTAAATTATTAAACCTATGAGCGATTATGATACTCATCATTAAGCCTGCAGAAACGAGTGCGCTTCAACAAAATAATAGTGACTAGACAGACTCGTGTTTATTCGTCTCACGAGAATGGGTTCTTGTTGTCTACCGAGTCGACAAAACACGGGTCTGTCTAATCTCTGCTATATTCGTGAAGCGCGTTTTTTGCAGGTTTACTCATTATTCACGAAGGTGACGTATAAACTCAGGAGCCGTGGACGAGCAGCGCAAAACATAAATAATGCAGGATAATGGCCATAATCGCGAATATGATGCGCTATTATGCTTTTTCTACACCTAATAAACAAATAAAGTAGTATCAAGTTTTGAAAACTTTAATGAAACCACCTTATATAGTAATTTCATTAATTTTTATTTTTCATGAAATAGACCACTAAGGTGCATATTAAATTTTGCGTAGTAAGTAATATTTAAAGATGGAGTGGTAATCTCCATTGTTAAATCCCGATTGGTAGTTTAAGTGGTTGAATTACTACGCATCGTAAAATGTTTTGACGTGTGTTCATATTATTCTTCATAGAATTATCTACGTAGCTTTCCGCAACCACAGTTGTCATCTGCTTTCACCAGGTTGCTGAAGATCTACGAAAAGAGTGTCCTGTGTCTATTAGTTTTCTCGTCGCTAAAGGCTTAGTAATAAGTCAATAAGTCAAATAATCGGTTTTAGATTGGCCATCTTTCCTATTGATGTAAGATCTTAAAGAATCCCAACATTTATTTCTTTTAATTCATTACACCAAGCTCCCATAATACCCGTAATTAGTGCCACATTAAATAAAAAAAGACGTTGAGCTATCAGTAACATTACCGATAATTTAATTTCTATCTACCTTTGTGGCAAGATATTTCTTGTTATCAGCATTTTTAATAACATTATTTTTGTTACGGAGTGAAGGTTTTTGCTTTTCTTGTTTGACAGCTGTTCTTAACTTTCCATAGGTGTCTAGCTCAATGTTGTGATGAATGTCAAGCGTACCTCTGTATTGAATAGTGCGTCCATGATAAAAACACTTTATATTTTGCTAATAATTTCCCAAAGTAAGCTGATGTCATATTCTCGGAGAAAGAACTTGTTTTTTTACGATCAGGCCATACAATAAATAATTTGTACATAGACTCATAGGCTTTCCTGGATTTGGCAGGCAAAAGAATCACAGGTGTTGTTTGGCCATCATCAGTTTTAACGTAAAATGGAGGCACATTAGTCGGTACTTATTCGTACGAACCCCACATGCTAAAAAACGCAAACAAGCAATGTGGCCGTCACGCAAGTCGATAGTCAACTGTAGCTATTCATTACATAGCTATTCTGTTCTTCGAAATTGCTTACTTTAAAATAGCATTTAATTGTGAAAATTACGATATTCTAGTAAGGAATTTCGGAAAAGAGAGAAGTAATGTACTACAGAGCCAATGGCATCATAAAACAAGGAAAAATTAGTTTGACTTATTTTATGATTCCACCATCACATTTTAGCTTATTGCCTTAGAGTATCAGTATGAGACAGTTCCTGGTTGGAATTACAACCTTACCCTTCAATTACGTTTGAGGTCTTGTTCTTATAGAAATTAAATAAATAATCTGCTCCATGTTTGTAGCATTAATATTTTGTGTGGTTTATAAATAATAATCCAAGTACAATTGTTTTAATTAATGGGCCTTAGCCATTTGAAGATATTTAGACTATACAAAAACCTAATTTTCAAGGTAACAGTGATACTTTATAAACATAGACGATCTTATATTAACAAATTTCTCAAACTTATTGTCGATTCTGATTAATATGTATAATAAGAAAATATCTAATTGAATGATATTGCGTATTCGTACTGTTTCTTCGAACAAATAACATTCTTTTTGTTTGTCCCAAGTTAGTAAGGTAAATAAAAAATATTAAAACTTATTTATTTATTATAGACAAATATAAACTATTGAGCTTTTAATATTTGTGTAATATGTTATTATAAGAAACTTACATTTTGCAATTTTGATTTCAAGCGAAGCTCTTTTCTCCAAAAACACCTAGCAGCAAAGTTTTACGTAAGCGTAGGTAACTAGTCCTTGATTGTCTCAGACGCAACTCACCTTGAAAAATTTATTATTAGCTTTTAAATAAACATCAAATTATTCTAAGACATGGAAAAGGAAAAGTGCTCTTACTCTATCCGGTTTTTTGTATTGACATTAACATTTGTTAGCTGACATACGCAACCATCTATCAAACGATTGATTACATTGTTTATAAGTTTACTTTTCCATGAAATTTTGCATTTCAATTAATTCAAGTAGTCCTAGACAACGATTTCAGTAGCATGAATATAAATATGTTATTTGCTTGTTCAGAATCTTAAATTTTTGCATTATCATGATTCTTAAACTACTGATTGGGAATATTTAGAATTGGATTTGAATTATCTTCTTTGGAATGTCACACACGAATTTTATTTTCTTTTATAAATATTCATTGTATAGGTTGACTGGTACATAGACGTATTCCTTCAAGAATGTGTTAGTATAGAGTTCATTTGGAGTCAAATGAACCATATGAATATGAATTCCTGCTACTTTTTGAGATATTGTATAATTTTTATGATTTCTTCGGAAACCTTCCCTATTACAACGAATTTTTAAAGTACAAAACAAAATACAACGTTTTTGCGATATGTTCGTTACCTCCTACAGATTATAGATAGTATAGGAAGCCATGTAACAAAAGTCATGAAAAATACTTGTATATATAATAATGTGTTAAAAATACGAGAAAAATACGAGACCTTTCGGATAGTGTTTAGAACGGTTTGTGTGTTTATTGTATTATCTTCGTAACCTACTTGATATCCTTTTCCCAATAAACTTAAGTTTTTGAAAATCAATTGATATTCACTAAGATTACAGGGATTTTTTTGTGGTAAAAAGGTTGAGAATAAGTGTCGACGCATCCTCGAAACGGCTGCCCCGGATAATTAGTTATCTTAATTTGTGTGGTGCAGAATGTGCCGATACTTTTGTGTTGTTTGCCATACTACCCTACAGTCCTTCCTATCATTATTGGTAGAAAGTATGTTTGCCCCACTACTTTATAATGGGCGCAAATCACAAAGTGTCATTAATCAAACTTGTGGATAATTATTAGCGGTTTCTTTTACGTTTACTTTTCGCTTTCGTTAATGAGAGAAGATTATTAAAAATATATATATTAAATATGAAAATAACAAATTACGCCATATTGCGGTAACGTAGCCACATTTACCAATAAATATCCGTCCTCTAAGTTTTACGACAAACGGTTGCCGAGATATGTTCGGTCGTCACCCTTAATGAATCACCCAGTGCTTAGAAGGCATATTGAATCGGATTTTCGTGCTGTTAGCATTAGCAGTTCGAAAGTTGGCGTACATAGAACTGCGTCTAGGCCCGTCTGGGTAATGAGTAAACCTGCAGAAACGAGTATCCTTCACGAAATTACCACAGACTAGACAGACTCGGGGAAACTAGTAGGCAATACGAACCCATTCTCATGAGACAAATAAACACGAGTCTGTCTCGTCTCTGCTAATTTCGTGAAGTGCAACTGGTTTCTGCAGGCGTAGTAATAATCGGCAGTCCCATAACAGTGTTGGGCAATTTAGGGAAAATTACTACATTTTCAATGCAATTGGATAGACTCGTGTTTTGCTATTCTCGAGGAAACCGGTAAGCAGCACGGACCTTTTCCCGTAAGTCGAATAAACACGAGTGTATCTAGTCGCTGCAAAAATTTGGTAGGTTCCTGCCTACTCATCACTGGCAACGAATCACGTATGCACGCGTACCCTACTCCTCATCCCACACTAAAGTATACTCTATAAAGGAAGGTATTGTCTAAAATGGTGGAGATAACTGTAACGTCAATAAGTAGCATTTGCAGTATGGACCACCTCCAAAATTTAAAATACGGGGAAAATCTCCTATTCTTAGTAGAACTCTGTTTTCTCTAGAAAGTATGGTTTATTAACCGAAAATCGTTAATTATTTTCGGTAAGGGTCTCTGGTATCTATACGAATTTTGTGGAAACGGATAGGTTTCCTTTGTTTTAATCATAATTTGATAGAAAAGTAATATTTATCATTTCATTAGTATATTTCTTTCTTTTTTAATTTAATTTCGCTATTTTTGTACTAGAATGACTGACTATTACCCTGAAGATGCTGACATTTCATTGGCGAAAATGTAGTAGGCACTATCAATAAAGAGTTTACTGTACGTAGATAGTCTTCTGTATGCTACCCAAAAAAAAAGACGTTGGAGTTTAATAGTAGAAAAACAAGCTTTGCGGTTACGTGCACACTGACATTCTGCTTTTCCTGCTATGTATATGTAAATATTTTTATTTATGTGTATATATAATATATATTACACCAATTATTTGCCGTTAATTCAGAAAATCTGAGATATTCCATTGATTGTGTTGATATGCGAGTTAGCAATCGGTTGCACATGTTGCATTCCGTAACCGTATTCCCGACTTGCGACTTGCGCGTTTGATTTCAGTTGTCCAGCATTATTATTATTTACCTTATAATTATAAACAATAAAACAAAAAAACGACTAACTCGGGACTGACCTACAACAAATAGTTACATAAATATGTACAGTGAAAGAACTTAATAACCGGGGTGTTTGAGAGTAAAGGAAGAGATACACGTATGTAGTGACGTGTATTCTACTTTTGTGGGATATATATAAATACCTGTTCTATTGAATATAAAATAAAAGGGTCTGTCTTTGACAGATAAAAGATAAATACAAATAGAGTTAGACAGATAGATGGAGTGCATTATAAAACAGGGACTGCTGGCCTGCATTTAATATTCGTAGATTTAATTACTATTGAAAGGAGGATTTTAACTCCAGCTCTTCAGGAAACTTGATAAGCAGGCGGAACAGTTACTGGAAATGTTAAGTTTACATTTAATATGTACACTTTTAATTACAACTGAAAAGATATCTCGATAACAATTTTTTGCTTGCAAGAATTTTGCAAGAAAAAAATTGTTGAAGAATTGTTGAAATAAAGAATCGAAATTACATTGAATAATGAAAATCTTAACAATGACAAAATAGGCGTTTCAGTATTTTCATATTTTATTTTAACATATCTATTTACTGCTAATTCGCGGAAGTATTTTTACATTCTTGATTATTAAATAATTGCCTAAAGCTTAAATATTACATTAATTTGAAACAATTACTTTTTTTTACTGGCAAACTTCGCGGTTATTAAATTCTTTCGCCGTACATACTTATTTAAGTGTACGTACACGTTTGAATTCTTTCGACTAAAAATAGAGAAATTTACGTAATATTGGAGGTGTGTGTAGTGCAAAAAACTAGTGACATATCACGTGCTTTCTATATACTAGAACATACATACATTTGCTTTTTATTTTTACGTCGTAAAAAATACGAAAATATTTTTGAATTTATCGTGTCCTGTTCAACAAAAAACTTCCAAGAGAGAAAAGGATAGAAAAGCAGGCAACGATGCTGCTTTCGATGTAAAAGTCAAGAACGATGGTATTAAGAGCATATAGTTGACGAAAAATCGTCAGCGTAATTGTTTCAATTTTTTAATTCAAATTATCAGAGGACGATTGATTTAATACCCATATTTAGTGTGTTGGCGGACGATAATTTATCATTAATCTTTTACGATTTTTAATATTCTCTTCTATTTATATAGTATGCGAAAAGTTTTTCGTCTGAAGGTGGTTTGGTTCCTATTTAAAGTTTTTTACAAAGAAATAATTTTTAATTAGATGGTAATTCCATTATTCATATGTTAAGTTTTTTCTACCATATATGTATATGTACGCAAACATAAAGCATGCAATTATCATTAAAAAAAGTTGATGTTTGTGATAATCTTTAAATTAAAATAATTTTAAACTAATTTATTCAGCTTACAAGGTTATACTGGCATATACCGCGTATTGGATTGCAATGCAACTTTTGTATGATGGGCAAACAGTTTTAAATAAAAACTGTTTGCTGTTTACATCAACTTAAGATCGTATGTAGGCATTTTCAGCTATACTAACTAAATAACACCAAACAAGACACAAAGTGCATTCAAAAAGCGCCCTTACTACGAAATTGACTTGGAAAAGTGGAAAAATATTTTGAATAAAAACCGTACCTTTTAAGTCTGATTAAAAAAGGTAATTAATACAGGTCACTGCAAAAAAATAATAATTTCACCTGTATCGGACATCTCTACACAACAAAATGTACATAAATTTCTTTGGAATTTTTGCTTTTTATCTAAATAGTTTCTTAAGCGTCTAATTTTCGAAAGGAACTTTCAGATATTTGTCTTGAGTTTTTACTAACGTCTCTGATCGTAGCGCAAAGTCATGCACATAGTATAGACTTTTGAGGAACCCAATTTGCATTCGACTATTTCCTTTTCGTAGTTCAATTCAACTATCAATACCAATGGCAGTAATATAAGTTGGAATAGATGCTCTACTTCTTCATATTGTCGCAATATTACCAAATTTTCATAGTGGACATTTTGCTTGTTCAAATTTCGTATCGTTTTGTATGTTTCATCGGTCATTTATGTTTATTTCCTCCGGTTTTTGAGATGCAGCACGGGCTTCTTATTTTTTCGAGTCTAGCGACTATACTGCCGTGTCATATAATATCTGCTGCGAATAAATTCTGTTTTGTCGAGTTATCGTTGTATTTGAGAACACGATTACGTACAGTGTCAACTAGGAACGTGAATTAAGCGTTCACGAACCATTTCGTGATATATCCACCTACCAGTAGCAGTAAAGTTCGCCACTTTCCGTACGCCTCACGAAATCAGTAGAGACCTAAATAGACTCGTGTTTATTCGTCTCATGAGAATGGGTTCGTGTTGTGAGTTAACAAAACACGAATCTGTCTAGTCTCTACTAATTTCGTGAAGCGGACGGAAAGTGCCGAACTTTAGTAATGAGCGATGACTAAAGAGACTAAACAGATTCTGTTAATTACGTGAAGCGCACGAAAAATGACAAACTTTAGTGATGATGCATCTGGGATACAATTCCTCTGTGCATTTCCGCTGCATATTGTGGACATACATACATGGACTACTATACAACAGAAATGCACGGGGGGAAATCGAATCATTATCCGCGCTATCTCGTTTACGTCATCACCCACCGCTGCTGCCATACACTACATTTTTCTGCTTCTTCGAACGCAATTCACCTTTGTAATTCATCATAACTCATCGTATAGCCTACCAAGTAAACGGACTTTTATGCAACAAGCATTATTATGCACTTTCAGTTTTTCTTTTTTAGGATATAAGGTATAACACCAGTCTTTAAGACAACACTATACAATTTACTAAATTAGTATACTTTTCACATTAACTGCCATATTCATGCCGCGTGATCGTATTAAATTTATATTCACATTTCCATTTTATGGCGGCCATAAATTACTTAAAATAGTTTTTGATCACAATTTTTATAACAGCATATATAAACATTCACACACGTTACAAGTTTATAACTATAAAGATGAATAATCATACTTTTTTTGTAATTATTGCAACATAATAAATTAATGAAACAAAAATGCCGAATTTATTCATTACAATAAAAAGTATACGTGTACAGTATGTTACACAGACAAAAATACAGTTAGACCTGACACCATTTTAACACCGTCTGGTTGTTCCCTTACGTCCATTTACACAAGTAGTGAGAATCGACGGAATCAGAACAAAAACCTTTGGTGTTACATACATATGTTACGTTTCGGTGAAAAATTTTTCCGATTTAGAGTTAGAAAATTTCCTCCAACGGTGAAGAATTTTTCCTTTTCAGTGTTAATTCTATTTTCGCAGTGAACAGTAGCGAATCTATATAAAATAGCGCCCGTGGCAAGATACTAAATTGCGCCCCCCTTAAAATATTTAAAAGTATGTTTATCTTTTTTTTTATTTGGTATCGGGGAAATAATCTTTTTAGTACACGCTGTCAAAATTAATAATAATCGATTCTAAAATGTTGATACTCAAACCAGCCAAGTCAATAAAATACGGTAACCCCTTGGTCGTAAAAGGTGAAACACAGTTAATTATACCCCAACTGCGAATAGTGATTCGGGAGTATACTAGAGCTACTAAGAAAATTTTTTAATCCTAGCAGGGGACTCGAAGACACAGCGCCTAACTCTTCCCAGTCAAACGCAGGTTCTCCTATCATTGGGTTACCCAGATAAAGAAAAACACTCCAACGAATACAGCACTAATAAAATTATCAAAACAAAATTTTTCAGGTTATGTGTATTACTTATAACAACTAGTCTAACAATACAGGCGTTTCCATCAATCCCATAACCGCGCGAATTAAAATTTCACAGAATACACTGAAAAAAAAAAGTATAAACATTTTCATATAAAATTAATTAAACAAAAATCACGTAATATTACAAAACACATGTTTTCATTCGTAATATTTTACATAGTACATTTATATTATTCAATTTTAAGTTAATAGCAAAACTTCGTTGTTGAAAACTAAAGTAAAAAATTGAAAGATTATTAATTAGCATTTTGGCGTTGGTCCGAGTGCGCCAAATGGTCAGTGACGTCGACGACACGTGCCCTGCCTGCGACAGCCTAGATACGCTACTCGCATTAAAAAAATCTCCGTACCGGTGTCAGAATTTTTTCCATACGATGAAAAATGTCTCTCTTTCGGTGTTGTTGTTTTTCACCGTCACTGAAATATACCTACTTAGACATTAGAATTTACTAACAAATTCCCCAAAATATTTCCGCTGCAGTAGGAAAATTCTCCATTTCAGTGTAAAATTGTTCCAGTGTAACAATTTTGCATCACAATGTAAATGTTCTTTTCAACGTTGTCCTCTACTAGAAAAAAAATCAAATGTTTGTATCAAAAGTCACTTTTGTCGTACTCAATTAAAGGATCAGGAATGTTCTTGTGTTATGTGAATGCGTGCATGTTTTCATTCTTCTTTCGAACGGTTTAAGAATAATACAAAGCAGAAGCCAGCCATTTTCACCCATTCTTTTCTGTTTTGATGTTTTGTACTAACAAATAACACGTGCTAATGCATTCCGCCACCTCATTAGTCTCTGGATGCGCTGTATCGATTAGAAAATATAAACTATATACCTACACTCTCCCCCACTACTAAAATCTTACCGCGCAATTTTGCTTAAAAAGAAAGCAGCCAAATGTATAATCAACAATAATAATAAACTAATAAAAAAATAATGATAAAGTGAAATGAAACTTTACACTGTTGGGTGTACTAAAAAACGAACTATACTTGCTAGTTAGTAACTATCACAACGATGCTATTCTAACATAAAATAGGTGACGATTTTACGTGTAACATCGCCGTCCCCTTTTGTACCGAGAAATATTTGTCTGTATACAAGTATACCCCGCAAACAACTGCACTAGCCGTGACGGCAGACAGCTGGTGCAGTTATTTTATTATTTTACATGGGCACTTCGGAAGTTGGACGGCAATTGCCGCGCGACAGATGCATAACAACGGTTTATCGTAAACGTATTACTTTTACACCATTGTATTTTAAGTCTGCAAATTCCCGGATAAAGTACACCTACGTAAAATATGTCTCATATATTTGACAGCTGCTGTGAGCGGAAACTGATATACACTACCGGCCATAAGTGTGGTTACCCATCTTCATAATTGCTAATTCTTCAAATATACTGTATGTTATCCCTATAAAAGTATTTGTATTATTAACTGTAAGTACGAGATAGATTATAGTTGCTATGTAATGTTTTGTGTTACGTAATGAGCCGACTGGCATTAAGATATTGGAAATGACCTTTTTGGCGGTTTAGGTCCATTCAGGTAGACGGACTAGATAAAGAGCAGTTTCTAGGAAATGTTTATTGCGACTGTCATAAAATATGATAACAGGCACTTCAATATAATGACAAATTTAGTTTACATCCAGCTTTCCCATTGCAAGCAGGGAATAGTGAAGAGTTTGTGCAAAGTGTTTTAAAACAACCAGTAAAATTAAAGTAATGTCGGCAAGCAAAGAATTATCAACAGAAACGCGCGTTCAAATAGTAGCATATCACAACATCCGTAAAAGTAACCGAGAAATTGCTACATTATTGAAATTAAACCGTAGAACCGTGGATTATAATGTGAAGAAGTACCGAGCAAGTGACAGTGTATCGAATAAACGGCGACCCGGACGGCCAAAAATAACTACACCGGCAGGAGATCGTGCTGTGGTAATGACAAGCAAGCGAAATAGATGAAAAACGGCGCCAGAATTTGCTGCCGATGTGAATATTTCGCGTCCAAAGCCAGTTAGTGACACCACAGTGAAAAGGCGTTTGCGCGAAATTCGTTTGTATGGAAGGATTGCTATGCGGAAACCGTTATTACGCAAAGCAAACAAAGCAAAGCGGTTAATATGGGTAAGAGAATACAAAGATTGGGCGTTGGAAGATTGGAAGAAAGTACTCTGGACCGACGAATCGAAAGGGGAACGAGCACTTGAATCCTGTGTTATATCAACAATAAAACATGGAGGAGGATCAGTTATGATTTGGGGTTGTTTTTGCGGCGCCTCTGTGGGATATTTGGTCAAAATAGATTGTATCCTGAGAAAAGAAGGCTATAGGGAGATTTTGGAGAGCAATGCTATCCCATCTGGAACACGATTAATCGGTGAGAACTTCGTGTTCCAGCACGATAATGATCCGAAACGCACTGCCAAGATATGCCGTGAGTATTTAGAACAGCTGGGGCACAGAAACCAAATTATTTTTATGAAATGGCCGCCCTAAAGTCCAGATCTCAATTAATCCGATCGAGCTTTTGTGGGAAGAACTCGATCGATAGGTTCGAAAATCTGCTCCAACATCGGCAACTACAGGATACGTGGAGGAAAATAGAGCCACTAACACTAGCGAAGCTGTTAGAAAGAATGCCGAAACTGTGTGCGGCAGTAATAAAAGTGAAAGGCGGACATATGTATTGACGAAACCCAAATTTAAGTAAATTTATCATTGTTAGAAAATTGGCAAGCACATTGTTTTTATAACTGTTAAAGTACTTTGTATAAGCACAGAATAAAGGTTTATTTTATAATTAGTATTTGACTTGTTTTTGTAATATTTTAAGGGTGGGTAAACACTTATGGACGGTAGTGTACGTACTACTCGCCGACCGCATACATTCGCGCGTATTCGACGCATCTGATGGAAGACAGAAATCCGGCGTCCGCACTCATTAAATATGGACAAAACACTTGTTGACAGGAAACTCGTGCTTTTTTGTGGGAGTTAATTCAAAAAAGACTATTTATTATTCGAATTATTAGAAACCTCAAAAAATGTAGCGGACAGTTAAATAAATAAAGATCCAATATCATTAGTTACTTAATCCAATACCTACTTGATTACTAGTTATTTTCCTTAGAACTTTTTTTTTCATCAGCCCATTGCGGGCCATGTTGAAAATATTTGAAGAGGCAACAGTCTCGAAGTTTCTTAGACATCCGAGAAATAAAACATATCTTACTTGAAAGCAACACAGGTATGGAAAATGACAACAATCACACGCGTAATGCTGGATTTCCACCAAACGGACTAATCGAGTTTCTATTTTGTTTCAACAAATTTAAAACTCGACAAAACTAAATCTGTTTGCACCAATTCAATTCTAATTTTACAGTTGTGGTCTTCGGGGTGCCACAAATTCCATTGCATTTATTAAAATACCGGTGTTTTCAAAAGCCCGCCGTTTTTTTTCATTCGTCATTATCTGCATTTTGTTTAAATTTTCATGATTTTTAAATACTATTTCATATTTTTTATGGACTACTAGTATCAGCTTGCCAAATACTGCATAATTTATTTCACTTACCAACAACTTGTACCACAAAATAAGTTTACGAGGAAGAAACAATTGCAACAAACTATTTCCACCGAATGGACTGAATTTCGAAACTCGCAGAAACCTTGTGATATTATCACCACCGATCGGGATACCAAAAACAAACCTGAAACAGTTGCAAGACACTAGAATCTTCATCAAGTTTTAGAAAAGTTGCAGGTTTGTTGCGTTTCTATTGTGTTTTTTTTTTATCTGTTTGATGGAAATCCGGCATAATCATTATTATTCGTTGAAATTAGCATGCTGAATCATAAAGAAACAACGACTCTGATATCCTTTGCTACATATTTGTATATAGCCTTTGAACCCCGTTCTATGGATATCTTGTGTATTTCTAAAGATACAAGGACAATTAAATTACAAAACAATTGAAGTGAAGAAAAACAATTCACTGTACCGGTTCACCAGAAATGACTCCAACTGATTTTTGAATTGAAACAGCTTGTATTTTTTTTTACATTTTCGGAGCATCCGAAACATTCTGCGGCTGAAAGCATCATTTTAGGAAACACATATTTCCACTTCTTTTTTTTAAAGAGCTGGTTAAAAGTTTCAGTCTAGTGGACCATGACAACGATGTTTCTGTTTGAAGTGTGCCATGGCTGTGAAGTCCAATGTATCAAACACAGTCTAACAAGTAGCTATGCAATGAATTTGTGCTAGGTGATTATCATTTTGGTATATTCATTTTCACAGTAAAACACCAATAGTCAAATGCACCATAATGCAAAGGTGGATATTTTAGAAATGTACTTTCCAAAATAATTCGGTGCAACAAAAATATATATGAATCTTCCCATGAGAATGCCGAAGACTTAAAAAATCATTTACAATATTTACTGTTAGATAATGATGACTGAATTTTACGATAAGTAAGAAACAACATTATAAGAACAGCTATGCTTGGTTCATATTGATGAAAATTTTGAACAATACTTTTAGATTCGAATTTTATTACCTATTCGTTGTATTAGCGATAGTTCTGTTCTTATAATTTATGCTTCTTAATACAGTAAAAACAAGTGAAAGCATTTGATTACATTCAGATCCAGAATAATTTGTAGATTCCAAAAATTTAAAAATACGCAAGCTGTTCTATTTAGAAAACCAAGCTTGGAGTCATTTCCGGTGAACTGGTACAGTAAATTGTTTTTCGAATACGAGATTCTAAATCTACGGCAAATCAAATTCTTTTATCTTTAGAAATAAGAAAGTTACCAATAGGCCAGGGTCCAAACTGAACACCATACATAAGTAGCTTAACAAACTAACGATAATGCAGTAGATTATTGGTGAGTTAAATTATGTAAACATTAAAGAAATGCTAATGCAAAAGGAATGTAGATTGTATCGAGAAATTCTAGTCATTTGAGGTGTTTGCGCGTTCAAAAAGGGTTCAAATGCGAAGGTCAACTTGATAAGACCCTCAAGATACTGAATTTGTTACGTCAAACAGTAATGTTCATTAAAGATGGCACATGAAAAAACAAAATGTTTTTTACGTAGTACGCTATACATATTTTATAAATTCGCCTACGTTTCCATAATTAGTTACTCTTATCTGGCGACTAATAATAAGTATAAATTTCATATTCAATGGCCTTCAATAATAATTTAATCTATAATCTGGATAATGATACTTATCTCAAAACTGCGTATCAGTCAAAATTGGAAATTGACTTTGCCATCCATGAAGTTAAAAAATGTTCGTATATGACTTTGTAATTCGTAAAGCAGATCGTAAATGTACACTCGTATGTGAATATCAATCAAGTAGAGTGGAATCTGACTTAGCGTACGATTAGTAGCATGCCAAAAATTAAACTAATTGAAACTAACCAATTGAAATAAATCGAATTTTTGAGATTTATGACAGAATGGGTGCCAAAATCAAAGAATATTAGCGGTAGAAATTAGGCATATCAAATTATATATATATATATTACGAGTATGACGGTGGATGTGGCGAAGAAAAAAACAAATAGTGGATATACAGCCAACATAAGGACAGGATTGCAATCACAGCTGTTGCAATAAATTTTCCTCTGTTCCAAAATTTATTTCCTTTGTTTCTTTTATCCAAATTCTGTTTTTCTTTTAATCTCTTATGACGAAGATGTCTGCATCATTCCGTGGTCCTTCCATTATTATTACAAACAAAGCTATACTAGAGCTATATGTTGTTGCTCAGTTGCAGCCATTTTTGAAGTTAAAATTCCTATACGACATTTAAATAAATGTAAATGGAGTATCCTACTGCTATACGAATTTTTGCATGCGAGTGCTTATAAAGCTGGTTTTAGCCTCGGTTGTTGATATTACGCAGATGACCTAGAACCATTTGTGATAACGAGAGGCATCCGTCACGAATGCAGATAGAGGTATCGATAACCTAAGCCTCAGTTGAACAACTGATATACAGTTCCTAATTGATTATTTTCTTTCCAACGTAGAGTGTGAAAAAGAAATTAGAATTAACAACGCTATTAATAAATTTCCCATGTTGTTTGATGAGAATTCGTTATTTCATCCAAAAGAGTGTATAGCTAACCTTTCAACTGGTTATCATGTATACTAATTATTATCAGGAATGTAAACAATTCAGCTGTGCTTGTAACATAATCAGTGGCAAATTTTCTTTCCATTTACGTTATACTAACATAACGTAATATACATTATAATATAGATTAAAAGTTATAACAACAATACGATAACATTTTGACGTTGAAGAACTATATATGCTTATTCATTAGTTATACGTACCATACCTACTGTTGGACTGTTAGTAACGTAAGTACTGTTGCTATGTCTATTATACGTATGTACTAATTGCTTTAAATTTTATATGCATATTCTTTACTCAAGCATGTAGATATATAAACTCATTTGTATTTCCATTTCTTTTAATATGGAAAGATGTTATTTTCGCCACGAAAAAAAATGTACAATAAAACTTGTAAGATTCTTAAATCATATCATTGCTTCATCAATGGGTCTAAAGGATGTTAATGGAAGCATTGGTTTTCAACTGTTAATTGTTCAAAAGAGGGTACATCACGTATCTCGTTCTAGAAGTAATGCATAAAATTCTCCTTTTTATATTTACCTTTTAGAAAAATTGGTCAATTAATATTTTCGTTGTCCAAAAACAATGGAAATAATTGTTTTTGGATTATATTTAAAAGACATATCTGAATAAAATTTTCAAATGAGACATCATATAATTTTATCAAATAAATCGACATATCTTTTTAAGACAAATTTTTGACACATCCGCTTTGTTTAACGTTGATTTTTTAATGCAGAAATTGTCAACTTTTGTGACAAAAATTGCATTAATTGCTGATAATGGTCCGCCATTTAAGTGAAAATTAAATAGTTGAAATTTTAATCCTGGATGTATAGTATATAGTATGCATAGTGTATGTAGAAAGATCAGTCACATAGCCCGTAACGCTTACAGGAAAGATAGTCCAAAAGCATGGAAAGAAAACTTGACTATTCCAAACTTTCGGTTTGAATTAAAACTTTCGCCAGGGACAATCCATTGAAAATGTCTTTTAATACGGTTCTTATTAATCCTGAAAAAGGTTTTAATTAAAATCGATAGCTTTGAATAATTAAAAAACTTTTCTCTTCCCGCCCTTTGGACTGCTTTCTCGGGCTATCGAACTTAACGGTCACGATTCCCAAGTTTTAGATAAGACACACTATTGCAAGATCGGGCCATATTCTCAGATGTAATCAATCAATTTGATTAATTTGGCCATTTATCTTTTACAAATTAAATTATTACATTTTTTCGACATGTGATAGGATATAGATATAACCTATATGTGTATCATGTTGTACCCCTTGATTCCATATTTCGTATTAAAACAACTAAGTACATATAATCGAAATTATATTTCTTCGTTTTTTTTTTTTAAACAGACCATTTTTGATAATCCATTCAGGTCATTCGTTAAATAAATTATTAAACTATTTCGTAAACTGGATATTTTCTACATTAAAAATCAAACATATAGCATTGTTTTGATATCCACTTATGGCAAACACTAAAGTATGGACACACTCCGCACTTCACAAAATACTTGATTAATTCAGAACAATTGTTTCAGGAATTCGTGGATTCCGATTGTCAAGCGTAAGGCCTTCGTAGAAATATTGAATCCTTTTAGAAAACATTGGTCTTAGGAGTTTAATTAATTTTTAGAAACGTAATAGATAGAAGTAGATATAGCCAAACATGACAATAATATCTGTATGTGTAGTATGGCCCTAAGTATCTCTGCCTATCCCCGTAGTTTTGAATCCCTAACTATCGGCGTTCAATTACAATTGCACATTGCATTTAATATAAAATTATCTTGTTTCTTCTCATGACTTCCAGTACCCAGATTCATAATTTTACTTTCGCTAATAAACAGTAACTTCATATCTTTCAAAAATTCATTGCTACCTGAAAAGATACAAACTTACAATTTAAGAGAATTAGTTATAGCAGTCGACCCAATTTTCGAACTAAATGGCAATAAAAGTTATGGTAATTATTTATATACATCAATGTGCATAATAACATACTTTATAAACAAACTTAACTGAATATGTTGTTGATACCTTCATTTGGCATAAATAATGATGTGTACATCTACTTCGTAAGTTGGCAGTACTAATTCGCACACCCTGCTTTATCTTACCGTGGCTGTAAATAGAAACATTTTAACAAAAGGATCTTTTGCGAAATTTAAATTTACGTTGAAACGGTCTCCTTGAACTTTCTTCGACTGCTTCTGCTACAATAACAATTGACGTGTAACCACACACTTTTTAATGACGACAACACTGTATGTAAGCCTATAAATAAGAAATATTTAAAGCCGTAAGCCAAGAAAATAAATTCTGAATCCGAAATAAAGTTTGGCGACAAACCTCGAACAAGTTGTCGGAATCTTACTTATTTGAGGATTTAAATGTTGTTAGTAAATCTAGTGTAGAGGTTACGAATTAATTGCTTTTCTTTTATTTCAGTATATAAACTTTATATAAATTAGTGGATGAAAAGGATAAATGGAAAAGGTATGTACATAAATATTCCTAACTACTTTGCATGAATTTGCCACCGAAACGAAGTTGTCGCTACTAAACTATTTCATATATTATTTAAATATTTTCTGAATGCATACAAAACAATTAATTAAATACGGGAAATAAAATCAAAATCTTTTTTAAACGAAGTTGTTAATAAACCTGTATTTGTACATAGAGATTAGGAATTCATTATAAATTTTATAATCAGATAATTTTACACACATCAAAAACATTTTTTTCATTCTGTATATTTTTCTCAAGAAATGAATAGCTCTAACTTAAATTGGCTTTTCGTTTGCAATTAGACATCACGGAGAACACCATTTCTAAAGTTACTTACCATATTTGGAGTTTCCTTGCAACTTTTGCTGCTAAAATTAGCGATTTTTTTTCATATTAGATATATCATAAATGTAAAGATAATCATTAATTCAATATATCTTATAAGTATGTTCTTTTATCATAAGTTGATGATTTTCATAATTTGCGTAGGTGTTAGCAACGAGATATGTAGCGCACATCCCGCCCCGAAAAAAAACCTTCTTACATTATGGATGTGCATATACAAATCGTACAATCGCATTCTGAAAGATAACATGTGGGACTACATTCAAATGTCATTGTATGAGATTAGTTAGTGTTTGCACTTTACTATAATATCACAACTGATTTATACAGCCTAATTTGTTTCTTTTTCTCATGGTGAATACACTTCGTATTGCATTACTTGGATATAAATTCTCACCGGTGTAAGTCGCACAAATTACCATTTCAATTCAAATTAAACCAGTAAAAATCCCCAAGAGTGTTAAATTAAAAGAAAATAGGTGTAAATACTATACAAAAAATATCGAGAGGATGCGCTTTAAAGAGTTTAAAAAGGATGGTAAACTGTTTTCAGTAAAATACAGTTGCCAATTTGTCAAATCTCAGTTCTAAAACCCCAAATTATTCTTGTTATTTATTGTTATTAAATGCTGGTGCAAGTCTGATATGCTTCGACAAAAAATAAATGCAATTCAAAATATCTAGCCTAGATACAGGCCACAGATATAGATGAGAGACACTTTGGTCTACATTTTCAAGAATAGTTAAATTTCTGAAAAACGGCTTGAGTTAGATATAGGAAACATTACAGTAACTTGTCCTTATTTAGCCCGTACCATCAAAATATGCCATAATGTACGGGGATATTCCATTTAAATGTTCACAACTTTGTTGTGTACCCTTTTTTGAGTTACACACCAAAAGAATTTTAAAACTTGCTCGCAATGAACCTACATAGAGCTAAACAAAAATACGTTAAAAATATTTTATCGCTTTACGTATATAAGCAGACACGAATGCTGGCGCTACTCTGTATAGTGCTCTTAGCCAGTTTGATCTACATCCTCTTCACTTGGCTTCCATAGCAATATGGTTTTCATTGTTCCCCCTATTACCCTACATGCATATTCAAACCATTTTGATTTTTTGTTGTTTAATTTTATCGAACACATCATGTTGTATCTACTCCTTGAACTCAGTGTTTGCTCTTCTTACATATTACTTCCGGAACTTTTATTTCTCCTTATACAGTTCTTAATATCATTCGGGAATATATAATAGTCGGGAATATTAATTTTTTTCGTTTTCGTTAGTATTTCCGATATGCATGTATATGATCATAGGCTTGTAGTGGTTTATTTTCATGTCTATAGTAATTAATGTTAATGGAAGACACACATGTTATTATTGACCCACCATTCTTTAAAAGAACTTCTCGTTATAGAAACAGGATGTTTGTTAATTTTATATCTTGTAGTTTTTTTTAATTGTCATTGTTTTCCCCAAAACTCAAACTTCCAAATTTATTAGAACAAAATTGAGATGAAAAGAAGTGTCCCTCCAATTCTTTTGAGTAGTTTATTATAGATACAGTAATTAATCACTTAAAAACCGACCCAAATGAATTTTCTTGGAAAATTAACTCCTATTTAGTAAATATGTTGATTTGCATATTTTACCGAAATATTATTATTACTTTACAATTGTAACAAAAATACTGTTATTTATGTACTTACCTTATTTTCAATTTGTTTAACTTAAAATATTGGCTATATATTTATATCACTTACACACTCGTATTGCTGGTACTAAGTTAATTATTATCCTTTACTGTTATTTTGTTATGTGTTATGAATACAATAGTGAGAACAGGACCGTTCCTGGGGTATATAACACCCGTATGCTAGGATAATTTTGGCGCAAATTCTGATACAATATTTGTAACATTTATATATTAATACTAATAATTGATAAATCCATCTTGTCCTGTTGTTGATCTCAAATAGTTTTTTATTAATTTAAGCTTAGAAAAGCTTCTTTCGCCACTAGCAACTGTTACGGATAACGTTAAAAAAATACGTATGGCAATAGCTATATTTCAAAACAGATAGATGAGGTTATTAGTAAATATGTATTGATTAACATCTAATGTGTTCATTTCAGAGGAAATATATATTGTTAAATTTTCAATTTCATTATTTAAACCTTGAGCTATAAGATCTTTTTCTTTTTTAAATTTACCATGTAATATATCCTGCAAAGTTTTACATCAATTACTTCTGACTTAGATTTTGTCTCTTTTAAAATTTTATCAAAGCCTTCATCTGATCTTATTTAGATAAATATGTTTTAGTTTGTCTTAATATTGAAATAATATTCGGTAATGTAGAATTTATTTCTTGCATTGTTTTACTTATGATGTTTATTTTTGTCAAAATATTGTACCATGTTAAAAGGAAACAAATAAACTTAACTGACTTAATCTTTAAAATTAATGAATTTAGTATAGTAGTGTTTAAAATTTCTATATACATACATTGTCCGTCTAGAAAGTATCCGGAATTTATTATTTTTCTTAATTTTAATATATTTCTTTTTTGTTACATATTAAGTTGTTGTATCGACTGTAGGCAATTGCAAAAATCATATAACAACACCAGCTGTCAAAGATTGTTGATTATCAACAGACTTAATATTTGTGAAATAATGTCGCAAGTAGAAAGAAGAAAGTTGGTGGAATATTTGTACAGAAAAGGTGTTCAAAACGTTAAAAAATTAGTGCAATTGACTGAACTCGGAAAAAGTGCAGTATATGAGACAATAAAGAGGATAAAAAATAGGAGAGATATGAGCCATGGACCAGTTTCGGGAAGACCGCGTAAGATCAGCGGAAACAATCTAAACGCTTTAGTCACTTTACGACGTCAAAACCCGCGCCTAGGGTGTCGAAAATTGGCTAACAGATTTGGAAATCAACGTCAAGTAAGAGTGTGTCCAGAAACTGTCGGCATTTCACTGAGAAGACAAGGTTGCTTATCAAGGAAACCAAAAAAAATTCCTGCAATGACTCCTCTACAAAAGCAATGAAGAATAGATTTTTGCCAACGATTTTGAGATGATAATTTTAGTGATGTTTTTATATCTGACGAAAGTTGTTTTCAGCTGGGTGCAAATCATTTAAAAATCCTATCAAGAATGTTACCGCTCAAATTTCCAAATTTCCCACAAAAATAATGGTTTGGGGAGCAATCTCTCAGCGTGGTGCTACACCTCTCTGTATAATTGATAGCACCGTTAATAGTGCAAAGTATTGTGAAATTCTTAATGGCTTTCTTCTTGAAACGGCTCGTACTTTATATTCCGAAGGGTGGCGTTTTCAACACGATAATGCAAGATGCCACACTTTCGAATACACTAAAGCTTGGATGCTAGAACAAAACTTGGCAACAATTTCATGGCCAGCAGCGTCCCCAGAGCTTAGTCCCATCGAAAACATATGGGGACTAATGAAAATTGAAGTAGAACGAGCAGCACCACGAAATAAAGAAGATTTGATTCGGTCAGTTTTACAAGCCTGGAGCACTATCACCGAAAAGTATAGCGTTGACCTTGTTTCGGGATTACCTGAACGTTTAGTTAAGTGTTTACAGTTAAATGGAGATTGTATTAGAAATGAGATGAATTATTTGTTGTAATTTTATTATTCAAGTAATAAAAATATATACCGTAAAATTATAGCTGTGCTTTTTGTTTTCCGGATACTTTCTAGACGGACTATAGTATATAAAGTATCATATACTTTTTCTAAACTGTGTCTAAGAACTTTTAGCGCGTCAATTCTATTCTCGCATCTAGTATCTGGAAGCGGTTTTAATGTTATAGTAGAAATTTCACCGTTTAGGCCAACGTTTAGTTGATGCGGCGAAGAAAAGAGCTCTTGTACAATAGCAAAAAAGTTTGTTATTTCTAGAGATGCTTTTGCAGCATTATTGACCACTAAATTTAAACTGTGGGCCGCACAAGGTAGATAAAAGACTCTTGGATTTATGTCAAGTAATTTTTTTGCAAAATCATTTTGCAACCTTTCATATTCGCACCGTTACCGTAACCTTGGCCCGCTAGGTCCTCTAAGCAAATATTATGAGTCTCCAAAAAATTCAATAAAACATTAGTTAAACCTTGGTCAGTTGAATCAGTTATTGAAATGAATCCCAAATTACGACAGCAGTAAGTTGGTCTTGGTAACTAACATCAGGAGTGGAATCTAATACAATAGAAAAATATTTATTAGTTTTAAGAAGGTATTAATTATTTTATTTCTTATTGCCTAGCCCAAAAGAGAAATAAGTTCGTTTCAAATATGAACACCTAAATAGTGAGGCATGATTAACAGATTTTTTAAAATTTTAGTGATGTGGTCTGACATAACATCACTTAACATTGCAATTGTTTCGATAAGTTTTAAAAAGTTTCCATTTTGTCGTTCGCATAACTTATTAGTTTTTCCTCTAAAACTTAAATTTTGACTTACTAAGAATTTCATGATATAAATTATAATTTTTAATACAGAAACCCATCTATCTTTTTCCAGATTTATTAATTTCTCATTTAAAGAATCGGTAGTTGTTTGAGAATAAATTGATTTTTTTAAATCAATCCATGATTTGGTACTACAAACATAACTTTTTGATTTTTCATGTCTTTCTGTTGCTTGGGACAAATGTCTCCAATCATTACAGCCTTCAACAAAAGCACTAGTAATTGTTGTAAATATTTTGCAAGGAAAACAAAATACGCAATCTTTAAGTTTAGAATACACTAACCAAATTCTCGGAATGATTTCCCCGTTACTTCATTTTTTTTTTATAATACATAAAAGAGAAACTTCTGTTATTTTTATCTAAAAGAAATTTAAAATTGGAAATATTAAATTTCTTCTATTTCATTAAGTTGAGTTGGACCTACTTCTATTAACGTTAATTTAATTTTGTCCGGAAGAACAGCAGGCCAATGGGCAGGGTCCTTATAAAGATCATCTTTATAAGAAAGTTCAACATCTTTGTGACGACACTGTTCTGGTGTTTTCTCACACAAGAATCACAATAACAATTTTGGTTGATGTCAATGTGAAGACTTCGAAACTTAAAGTAAAAAATATCATCCAAAGCAGTGCGTATTTATAATATTTGATTCAGACAGGTCTGGACATGCAATTATCCGCAAAATCTTGTAAACGTGAACTTAAGTCTGCGATTGGTTGATATGTCGTTGCGTTTCAAAGCAAATGCGCTTTTGTTTATTTTCATTGTTTGAGTTATAAATAAATAGAATAACTAATTACGGTGAACATTCGATACATAAAAAAACATTTTTTTCTAAATAATGTTATTATTTATTTTACTAATATTTGACGAGTCACTTTGTTTTTTTGCTTTTGTTCATATGAGGACTGATTTTTTATAACTTGACGTAGGCGGCTGCCAGCCGTCCTTTTGCTTAGCGCCCGTGTGCTACGCCCGCCTAGCACCCCCGTGTCGGAACGGCCCTGAGTGAGTGACATTTACTTTTTAGTTTTAAAGTTTCTAATACTAGATAATGCCTTAGTCACAATGCACAATGATCACAGAATCAAAATAATTACGATTTATGTCATCCTTAGAGCTTTATACAAGTAATGTTGAAAAAAAAAAACGATATACTTATTAACGACCGTCCCTTGCACAGGGAACAGGGTATACAACTTTCAGTGTGCCCTTCACTGTAAGTGCCGCTATGGAGTTTTTGATCCTCGTTAATGATCTCTCAATGGTCGGTAAATTGCACACCGCAGAATAATGTGACTCGGACCCTCTTCTTCATGCAAATTACATAACGCTGGTATTAATTTTGATCACTTGTTGGCTAATATACAGTTCAATATTTTCTTTATTGACGAGTCTCATTTGACTAATTAGACGCAGTTCTCGTTACAGATGTTCGTAAGTCAGATAGGATTCTGACCCAGTTAACGAGCTGATTTTCCTGTACAGTAGTGAATAATTATTTCGTAGCACATAGTGTAGAATCAAATAACTTTATTTGAACAAGAATACACCGCTACCACAGATACGCATTCCCAGATACGTTTAAGTTTTACGCAATTCAAGTCTTGCATTATATATATATATATATATAAGCATATAATGCTGCCAACCTGAGGGTAAATTTTTATAATACTCGTTGGGAATCTGGTCGGGTCCCGGAGTTCTATTCATTTTGCACTTAATCACGAAAAATCGTAGATTTACTTGCACCTATTTTATGTATGTTGCCACCTCCTGTCTCTTTTTACGTTCATTTAGTTTTTGTTGCAGAATGGGTCATTCTGCAATGATGGCGTGACGTTTGCACCTATATTTTATATTTATTTATCCCTAAATTGATGTATCGTATTATTGTGACAGGTTTATTCTTCTAGAAAATGGGATTTTAAAATAATAAATTAAGCTAATACTAATAATGAACATAAGGTATATTTGAACAAGAATTTACTGTTACATTCGCGTTAACAGTGAAAATTTTGCAAGTTTAGCTTTAACAAAACATGACGAAACAAATTCTCAGTTTACATGAGTTTAGTTGATTTCTTAACTGTGTAAAGAGTCAACGTACATACTTCCTAAATTGTCGACGATATGATCCATACTATAGAGAAATGGCCCACTGTAGACAACACATAAAGAATCAACTGGTATAGTCTGTTGCCTTGGGGATCCGCTGGTTTCGGTAATGATGACCCTGCGGATGACGAGTTTCACAGATCGTTTTGACATCTCCAGTTCGTCATCTGACCAGTTCCCTGGTTTGCCAAATCGCGGATCAGTTCAATTCAACGGACCAGTTCCCTGATTTGTCAAACCACGAATTATTCAATTGGACCTTGCGATTTTGGCAGAGCGAACAAAAAATGACCAAACAAAGCTGTATATTTATCATTATATCAAACATTCCAAATATATTATGAAATTCACAGCTCAATATCCATATGTGCAGAAGAAACACGAATGTGTACATGTATAAAATAATACACTATCTCTTTAATTACTTGTTAGTACCCTTGCATTCCCAATAGCTCATGTTACATATAGAATTTGATTTCAGATGAAGAGAAATACTGGCCCAACAGAACTTGATACCTTCTTGCCTGGCGATTCCGTTAATAAGGCAACCAAGTAAGAATTAAATTATCTTAATACTTGTATTTTATTTATGTGGTTTTTGTAATTACAGATATGAAATAAATAGTAAAATAGATGTAGAAGCCGTAAAAGCCTTAAATGGAGAATATGATCCATTTGAAACACGAATACTGGACCACCCAGTGTCGTAAGTATTTACTAATGTATACATTTACGATCTTATGTTTAGTCATTTACCGACGAATACTATTCATAAAATTATTTTATACAATAAAATAATCCTACTTTCTAACACGGTACAACATAAAAACAAGTTAAATCCTTATTTATTTCGAGTTATGATTTCGCCACATTTTTTAATCCCAATATTTGTTAATAAAACCAACAAAGCCTCACATTTTCCAAATGATATATCGTTATATTGAAATCTGCCTGACAAGCATTCACATTTTTGTTTATTTTAATGAAAGCTTCTTTTAATTCTACAAAACAAACTCTGTACTACAAAATGGTGAATATTAGCGGCCCAAATAGTGAAATACGACCAGTTCCTGTAGATATCAGAGCTTGGGTTGAAACCGAACTTGACGGTACTTTATTTTTACTAGGTATATGTACGCTTGATTTCCACTAACTTTTACACATATACAGTATGTTCCTGGTTTAATATATGAATAGGTAAGGCATACAAAAAATTATTAAATTTAAATAAAAGTATTCTGTAAAAACGCTTGCAAACACAGTATTAGCATAATTTATTACTTTCAACACTGTCTTTTAATAACCCACTTGTCGTATCTCCTATTGAAAATACATTTTACTAAGTGAAAAGAAATCCTTGTTTGTAAATGTTCAAGGTCTACTTGATTTTTCGGCAATATAATTATGACATAAATTACCTACTGTTTAATCATAGTCGAACTGCAAAAGATAAAATTTCAACCTGTGTGCCTCACCTATCCATGCGTTAATTCTCTGGCGGCGTATTTCATATTTGACGTTGAAATTTGATGACGCTAAAGCGAAAAAACGTCATATTAGTAGTGCGTATGCGCGAAATTTAAATTTACAACATACATATGCAGTGCGTATTTGTTACTTTGGTTCAAATTATTTTATAATTATAAAATGTACATAATAATAATTTATGTACAAAATCCATCAAACAAAAAGCTAGATATCTCTAGAAAGCAAGTAATTCAATGAAATGACAAATGACACATTTCATAAATATGTGCAAATAAAAAGTGGGTCTAATTTATATACTTATAAACGTGCTTTTCGTTCTAAATTCTAAATCGAGTAAATAGATGTTTCTGCGAAAAATTACTACAACAATGACGACTAACCTAAAATAAAATAAATAAAGGGATTACTTAGGGTTTTATAGAAATGCCTTGTATGATGCAATAAACTCATCGTTAAGGGCATTCAAATTACGAAACAATTCTGCATTTTTCTTACAAAATACTTTTTAGTGTATAGAAATGTGTCTGGATTTTGGCAAATGATTATGTACATGCAACACAGGTGTATCTTTATAAGCATTTGTGTATTAGGTATCAACAATAATATATTTTGTTTATGAAATTCTATATTTTTGTTGTCGGTATGAGTTAATTCAAGATCTTCAAAACAAAAAAATAGTTTTATGTTTTGATTATATTATCAGCAAATTTGGTGTTACATTAAAAGAAAAAAGATTAGAAGAGATTAAAAATATTCCACGGCCAAACAATGTTAAGAAATTATAGTTTCTTAGGATTGTTACTTTTATAAAAAATTATACTTTATGCACCAAAATTATGCCTACCATTATAGGATTAAAAAAAAAGACTAATACTTAATCCTTTTAATGTTTCAAATTATATTTGAAAGCATTGTTTTAAGGTGTTATTTTTTAATTATTGTTACTGTTTTGCTATTGCAATATAAGTAACACATAACTAAAAAATAAATATCACGATATTTTCGGATTCTTACATTTTACACTGCAAGAAGACGCACTAAACATAAGAAGCGCTTGATATTTTCCCAAAATATGAAATACTATGAAAATAATTATTTATAATTAATATCTACCTTACACACATATATGGAATTTTGCACAATTATGTCTTGAAATTTGAAGAATTTCATGTTACTAGTTTTTTTGTTTTCTTTTTTTATTATTTCTGGATGTCCATAGAAACTAATTTATAAATCTTTTTCAGTGACTGTGATACACTTACACACCTCCTGAAAGCTTCTTTAGGCACCGGTATATTAGCGATGCCGGCAGCATTTAACGGAGCTGGCTTAGTATTAGGAATTTTCGCAACAATACTTGTCGCAATTATTTGCACCCACTGTTCCTACATCTTGGTAAGCATACGTATTACACATGGAAATATGTATATTATGACCAGACTAGGGGTCTTGCACCGAGTCAAACAAATAATTAATTATTTCTAATATGTAGGGTTTTTATGTTATTGTTGAGAAGAAATGTGTCACGCAGCTAAGGAATGTGTTTTCTATTGCAGTTATATTTGTAAAACTTAAACGTGAAGTGAGAGACTAGTTTGTGATATTCTCCTTTCGTATTTTAGTATCGGGTGCTTTGATCAAAATTGAATAAAAAATAAAAAAATGAATTCGGAAACATATTTCATAACTCGCGAAGTTTGTATTTTTTAGTATTCACTAAAATTATATGGATGTGCGTTGTAATTTATAAAATGTGCATGCGTATCCTTACTAACAAGATCACTTAATTAGATCACAATCAATTGACTTAAACATCAATTAACAAATTAGGATCACAGTCCAATTATACGTAGTACCGACATATCAGGTCAACGTGCATTTGCCAAAGTGAGTTTGCAGTTTTGAGTAAATTAATTCCCTCGCGGTAAAAAAGTTAAATTTATTTAGTGCTTTAGTAGTACTTGTTTAGTAATTATATGTATGCATTTTGGAGCTAAATACCGACAAAATAACGTACTACTACAAAATGAACAGTTACAAACATCTAGGTACATATGTCTGACAAACAACGTACAAAAAGTTCAAGGGCAAAAATATCCCATAGAGCCGAAAAAGGCGAACATATAACAAATTGTGATTTATCTTATTTCTAACAGGATGTTATTACAGATCGTTATTAAATAAATGATTTTAGTTTTTCATGTAAATAGCAAGTTGACTGTGAACTTTACTACATTGGACAAACCCAAAGAAGTCTTGATATGAATAAATTGCACGTGAGAAACAGAAATGTCGAAAAACGGCATTAGCTTCACATTTTTTAAGCACATGATATTATTTCAAGAAAAGCGTTGAATCAAATTAATGACTGAGACTTAAGGTACTCTTACACGGACATCGCTACATTTTTGCTTGCATCGCCGGGGCTACAAGTTGTCGTTACGTATGTCCCCAACATTTTTAAATGCTGATAATATTCAAAATTGTTTTACTTTTTAAAATAATTATTACCACAGTTAATAATAAATACAACAAAAAATACCTTATATTCAAATTATTGACAGTGGAGCATTGTCTTCAGTTTTATTCTGATTTGTTCCATCACCTTCTGGACAGCACCACTCGAATTCTCGAATGCTTTAAAAAATACGACGTCTTGGTTGATCTTCATTTGTCGTACATTTTTCTGCCCACTACTGGCTGAACCTAAGGTACATTTGGAGAATTGTCCAATTAAGGAACCAAGTTTACGTTGCTTGTGTTATACCAGTTTCTAGTTCCTTTTGCATAATGACATGAAGATCGGGCCAAAACGTTAGCATGATGTACATTTTAAAAAATGAAACAGTTTAGGCATCTTTCAATATAAAGTTTTGCAGTTGTACGGCTGTGAAATAAATCCGGCCTCAGTAATGCCATACCATAATGTTGTCTTCAAATTTGGATTTACTTTTGAACTTTGAGATTATATAGTGCGATTTTATGTCGTTGGTATAAAAATCGTCGTTTCTCTTCATATCTAAATGAACGCTACGATCGCTAACCGAAATACGGACGAAAATAGCAAATGCGGAATAATGCGATACCACGAAACATTGTATTAAATTGAAGTTGCTCTTTAAGACTAATTACCTTTATACCTTTATTAGAATTTTCTTGGTTGTAGCGATAGTTTTTCATAAATAAAACAAATTATAAAGTTGGTGAATTTTAATAACTCATGACTGGTCATTTCGATTATATAAAATGATTTAAAATTCTATTTACGATTAACATTGTGAGATTTATATTAAAATTCTAACATTGTAAAATCTTTAGTACCTATGTATAATGTTAAACGTATACATACACAGGTTTTTATTGTAATGAAAACTATATATTGCGTCGTTCTCTTGTGAATGAACGCGGACGGAAGAATGAGTATGTGAGTACGCCTTAGAATAACTGGTACAACGCACATAGATGAGCTGTGAACGCGCGTGAACCAAAGAACGCATGGTACAAACTTTGTTCATTCAATTTTTCGGTGTGTTCTCCAAACAGCGTTCAAATCGAGGCCGGTGAATGAATTCCAACAGGTTGTTGTGGTGAAATATATGCAAATAGTTTAACATTTTATTTTACCTATTGTCAAAATTATAAGCAATATCTTATCTTATCCTAACCTCATAAGCGCACCTGCCAAAAGTTCATAATACAAACACAAATATTAACTATTTCAAGTAATATATTGTTTTTTTATGATTCTCAGTTTGTTTTATCAAGTTCAATATTGAAATAAAAACATTTATTTGCAGAGCAGCGTGTGCCATTGACTATAAATACACACCTTACTTTTTATAATCAAAGATATATGTAGAGTGGCGACGTTGAGTGCAGTTTGACACTGGCATTCCGTTAGGTGGAAGGCTCGCATGGCATATATGTATATCACCACGATTGACGATAGGCATAATGCGTAGTACGTTGTTAGTAAGCGAATAGAAAGTATTAAATATTTAGTTTTTTGACGTTTTGTAACGTTTAACTTTGTATCACGTACGTTAGTGTTCTATTTTAAAATTTCTCTTTTTAGTTTATTTTTTAAGTTTAATATATTTTACAATATCTTGTTTTAATATTCTCCAATTAAGTAATCTTTCGTTTTATTCTGGTACTTTTTAATTAATTATTTTCCAATATCCAGAATGTCAAGCATTGTCTCAGAATATCCAACATCTTCACAGTTGTTAACAAGAAAGTACTTTGCCATTGCCATGCACCATTTATTATTTGAAATTGGATTTCAGGGGCAAATGTATTCTTTAATGGCATCTAGAACATACACCAAAAAGGATTTCTTCGTGAAGAATTTGTAAATGATTTATGCGAAGCTTTTCTTGGTTCCAATATATTCCGTTAAATAGATTAAGGGATCCACTTGTCCGTGTTTTTTTAAAGAAATATACTAAACAAGATATTCCCTATCTTCCGACAATTAGAAAGTGTTACGTACTTGAGCAATTTGATAAACAATAGATAAAATCGGGTCAAAACTAGGAGAAACTAGAAGAAACGACTGACGTCAAAGGAAAGTGTGTTGTTAATGTAATAGTTGGCACGTTGCACCCAGATGATCTTCCCATATGATTTTTCCTAGCCACAAACGTTAGATTGCGTGTTACCACAAACGAGATTTGCGACATTATTATTAGTAGTGTAAAAAATATAGCTGGTGACAATTGTTTAAAAGTTCTATTATTTCTTTCTTGTTCTTTCTCTATTAACAACAGGGAACGAACTTAAGAAACTTTTGCTAAGATGTTACACTTAACATTACGTTCTTCATGGAAACATCGCAATTAACTACATTATACCTTACATTTTTACGATATTGAAAGTACATTGTTGACAAAAATTGGCGGCGAAATGTCTTTTTAGTAATTCTTTTATTAATAAAAATTTAGATTCGCAGACTTCTTAAAATAGAAAAATATAATATGTCATAATTAGAGTGACGACGTTGCGTGCAGTTTGTCATTGCCGTTACATTCGGTGGCAGGTTAAGTCTCGCAATATCTAGATATTTCGTTAGCATTTCATTTTATAGGTGTCCTTTTTGGTATATTTTGTTACTGTGCGATTTTAAGAGTGCTTTTTTCATTTATTTCGTTACTACCCACTTTAGAACTTTTGGTTTTGGTTTATATTGTTACTGTACCGTTTTAGAAGTGTATTTTTCGGTTTATTTTGTTATATTTTTGCAGTATTCTTTAGAGTTTATATTTCGTTTTATAATTTTATAAATCCTTATTTAATATTTACTTGTTTCGTATTCTTTCGTTTTATTTTAGTAGTTCTTAGTTTATCATTTTCCAATAATGCCGAGAATGTCAAGCATTGTTTCAGAATATGGCACCATTTTCACTGTCATTAACAAAGAAGAAGTGCTTTGCACCATTTGTTCTGCGAAATTAGGATTCAGAAGAAAATATACTCTTGAGCGGCATCCGAAAAATGCGAGGCATATTGAATACCACAGAGGTACCATATTTCACATGATAAATTTGTAATTGATTTACACGCAACTTTTCTTGGTGCCAATATCCCATTAGATAAATTACAGGATCGACATTTCCGTGGATTTCTTAAAAAATATACCAACCAAGATATTCCCATATCCATCGACAATTAGAAAATATTATGTACTTAAGCAATTCGACAAAACAATAAATCAAATCAAGTCAAAACTAGGTGAAAATTATCTTTGGATAAACGCAGATGAAACGACAGATATTAAAGGAAGGTGCGTTGTTAATGTAGTGGTTGGCGCACATTGCATACGCAAAATCCTCCAATGTCATTTTTAATTTACTTATATAATTTTCAATTTACAACGAACAATTTAGAAAAATATGTCATAGTTAATTCCTATATTACAATCGTATCGGAAACGTACTTGGCGATTAACAAAATATAACTTTCCATTTATCTACGCTACTGTTGTGTTATTTTGCTTTTTGCCATACGTATAAGAACACGTCGCCCAGTTGATGCATATTGATCCATATTTGGCAACAGTTGATCTGTATACACGTACTGTTGCTATAAATTGCTAAATATTGCAATGATTTCAAAAACGCTAAGAATAGTAATAAATTCAGCAATTTTAATTACTTGTATAAAACCATCTTTAAACATGTTGGATGCAATTTTGATGAAAACACAGAAAAAAATGTTGAATAATGATCTGATATTCATCACAATTTCTTTTCGGCTCTATTTTGTCAGACGTAGTGCAGGCTATTTTAGTGTTATTTTATCATACTAAATACATTCTTTTTTTCAAGAGCTGTCATCTGACGCTTATACTGCTCACTGTAATCATTTTTAATTTACTCCAGGTAGTCTGTGCCCACGAGTTATATAGAAAAACGCGACAGAATCAAATGAGCTTTGCCGATGTCGCAGAAGAGGCTTGTAAAAGAGGTCCCAAATGGAGCAGAAAATATGGACCTTGGGCAAGGTACGGAGAAAAATATATTTCAGATTGGTTATTTCTTATTAACATATACTTATCTCCGCTCTGAAAGAGTTAAAGTTGATATATATATAAATTGTAATTTGAAGAGACCTTTATCTGCTAGACTAACTGATTAGAGTGCCTAGTTTAAATTTAATGGATCAATAGCTGACCACACACGTGCATAGATTTTTCAAAGATTTGTCCCGTGCCAGACCATTCCTATTATTACTATGTAGGCCAGGAATTCTTAACCTAAGGATTACGATCCAAACTTGGGTTGCTGGCACTTCCGATGTGGGTCACCACTGATTTCCAAATATTTTGATAGTTGTGGACTGTTAGTACGTGAGACAGTGTTGTACGATCGAATATTATAAAGAATGTTAATAGTCTTTAGTGTTAACCGACTTTTTATTGTGTTACTTATATAGCGGTATTTGCAGAGGTGACTAAATGTGAATAAGCTACCTTTATATATATATATTTTTTATACTAATTGTAAGATATTGGGTAGTTTATTATGCAAGTGAACGAATCAACCGATGTAAGCGACTACGTACAACTCATAGCCTGCATATTTACGACATGTAAATCGGTGGCCAGTTGATGATGAGGATCATCGTGTCCTCGAAACGACCGTTTAATTATTATATAATTAATTAAGCTTGTGTGGTGCAGAGGTTGCCAATACTTATGTGTTGTTTACCATAGTACACCACAGTCCTTGTTATCATTATTTTATATCTCGGTACTATAGACTATAAATAATTTTCCTTACAGAAACCTGACTAAACAGCAGCATCCTCATCGATAAGATTTTCGACCGTAGCTTTAGGGTAATTAAATCTAATCCTAAATGTTCATTAGCAGCTCGCATAACCGCAGGAGGCGTGTTCCTATCACAGATGTTTTCGATTCGAAATGTCAACTAGGAGCCATTACAATAGATATGTTAAATATCTATATACCGCCCGATGTTGGTTGGGAGGACTATGAGGTATTCTTTGACGCACTGGGAGTAATATTACTTGACAAGCACTTGATTATAACAGGCGATTTTAGTATTCCATTCTTTGTCAGTGATTTAAGTGATAGAAAATCCACAATCATTAACCAGTTCATGTTATCTTTAAATCATCGTCAACTAAATTCAGTCACTATCTCAAATGGTAGTTACTTTATCTAGTACTTACCAATCTTGACTGGAATTTTAAAGTAACAAATAATATGGAACCCTAGGTACCTGAAGATCCCTATCACCTTGCTCTTAGTAGCTTTTGAATCTGAAAATACTGGTAGGAGTACTAACTTTCCCTCCAATGCCAACGCTCTACATTACTTTCACAAAACTGATATTCCATTAATATGTGCTGCATTGACAAACACTGATCGGTCTCCTCTTGTAGAATATGAAGATGTGAATGCTGCGATGAATTAATTCAGGTTACATACTCATCGTGGATCAATTTACCCCCAAGCTTAGGAAACATATTTTCAGAAGAGTAAGCGCATCAAATCGCCTTGTCATCTTAATAAATTTAAAAGAATTCGTAGTCTATTAAAACAGGAAACGCAAAATGCTTGGAACGCCAACCTTAGTAGGATTGGGAACGGTAATGTAGAAAATCGTAAGATATTTTGGTCACAGATTAGTAACAGGAGAGCTCACAGCAAGATACCTGGACATATGTTCCTCGAGGCAGCGCAATTTTCCCAGATACAAGCTAGAGTTGATGTTTTTGCTAATGAATTTTACAAAGTGTTTACTATTAGTAGTAGTGCGTTTACATATTATCCATCCCTTGATATCAATTACATCACCGAAGAAGAGGTTTTAGGAAGTACGCTGCACCTGGAAAAGGATATGACTGCGGATGACGACCTTCTACTGAGTTTTCTTGCGCACTGTTGCGCCAATGCATTTGCACACATAATATTTAACTTAATTATCAAAACCTCAACCTTCCCGGATCTTTAGAAAATCGGTCAAATTATTCCTATTTTCAAAAAAAGTAACGTGTCGCTTGTTAATAACTACAGGTCAATAAGCATTATATCAAACTTTGCCAAGATATTAGAACATATATACTATATTCCAGAATATATAGGCATGTACAGCCTTACTTATCGATTGATCTTGGATTCATGGAAGGTCAACGGTAACAAATCTGGCATGCATTACACAATTTCTCTTCCTAAATAGACCAACAGCAACAAGTAGATGTCATATACACAGATTTCTTTGGATCATTCGACTCTTCGGATGCTAAGCTGGATAGTTTTTTGTGCGTCACTATTACAGCTGATTGCTTCATATGTACTTACAAAAGGAAATGGCTTACGTATTTTATGATGGATTCTCATTAAAGCACCTCCTAACATCTTCTGGCGTACCGCCAGGATCAAATATAGGTTCTCCTGTTTTAACATTTACTTAAACGATCTCTTGCTGGACCAACAATGTCAGTGCCTTAGTTATGGTGACGATCTAAGAATGTATAACAGAGTTGCCTAATCAAGGATTGTATACACTTATAAAATAACCTCCACAAAATTAATGACAGGGGCAAACTAAATAAAATATCTTTATTGTTACGTACCACTCCTATTCACTAACTCTGCTGTTGGATTCCAAACAGTTTCAAGAGTTTCTACATTCAAGGATCTTGGCGTGGCATTTGATTGTAGTCACAATATACTAGCTTTATTCTGATCGAAGAGAACACATATTGACTTCTATGCTCTTCCATGCAACCCGTTTTTCCACAATTATTAAGGCTCCTAGAGCTAAAGCTAACGTATTATTTAAATCTCTTGTTACTTACGTGGCTAGAAACTTTAAAAGTTTGTTTTAATATTCTTGAATTTTTGTGCGGAAAAATTATCTAAATTTACATAAAATAAATTTAGGTTTACATGTTTTTCTTTAGGCGCCTTCTGTGTTTATTATTATTCTAACTAATCAAACATTGAAGATATAGTACGTGGCATGTTGTTTAGTTTATCCATAATCATTTCGTAGTGCTAGTGTTGTGCACCTTTTTCATGCAGGTAAATACACATAATCTGTGCTAATATTTGTATCTCCATGGTTTGGGCTTCTTAAGATTCCTTAGTGCCTGTAAGTGATGGTATTGGATTTTTAGGATGTCAAATAAATAAATCTTACTTTTTTCCCTGTTAATGCTTTTTATTTTAGACCTTATATTTGTTGCTGTTTGTGGATATATTGAGAGTACAACTGTACTTTCCTATTTATGTTATTGATTAGTTTCATTTCGGTAATTTAAAATAAACCCGTTCCTTTTAAAATTTATTTTAGAACATCATTTTCAGTATTTTTGAATTTGCACATGCTTTTTTGTCAATTTACATAAAATAGTACATGAATATAGCTATTTTAAACGGCACAAAAGTATCGGCACACTCCGCACCACATAAGTTTAATTAATTTGGGGTAGCTGTTTCAAGAATGTGCAGATCCTCATTTCCAACCGGCGACCGAATGATGTGAGGAAAAACTTTATAAAATATTATTTACAAATACCTACCTTTGCGATAGACGAGAGGGTGTTATTATAGTACGAAACACAAAACATGTGCAGGCCTTACTCCAATAAATCAAATAGAACTGAGTATGACAACGGTCCGTTCTCTCATTCATCAAATTTGTGTCGCTTTCTATGTAACTAGTTTTGTAAGGGTCTAATTCCCGCGGCGTTACGGTTTTGATCAATTTCAAGTTTTGTAATTTAATATTACGCCCGGTTTCGTTTATGTGTTGCGCTAGACTTGACACAGGCCTAATGATAGTAAAGTTTTTAGGAGTTAAGATATGAACGGATGTTTCAATTTGCGAAATACACTTAAAAATCTTCTTGGCAATACAAAAGATAAACCGCGGGAATGTATAAAATTACATGCAGTGACTATAACAAAGCCTATATTAATCAAACGAAAAGAGCGATAGGCACCGGATTCAATGAGGAAGTCGAATCATCGTGAATAGCTCTTCGTTACGTCGTCACCCACTGTCGCTGCTGGAATTGATAACAGTTAAACGCGGGGTAGTCTAGAAGTAAAACGAAATTAAATGCTATCTCTACGAATAAAAATTATGAATGTTGAGATGATAGTTGATAAATAGTATGTATGTGCGGGCCATATCATCCCTTATTGTAATATTTAATAAAAAAAAAACATGTGCTGTTTTTTATTCTTTGTATGTAAAATAGAGATTTTTAATGACACATTTTCTTTGATTTTAGGCAACTCGTTTTGATAGGTCTCTTTGTGACGTATTTTGCAACTTGTAGCTGTTATACAGTTATAATAGGAAAAAATTTTTCGCAAGTAATAGACTACTACGTAGGATATCAAATCAATTTACGCATATATATTGCATCACTGCTGATTCCTACAATAATTTTGGCGTATGTGCCAAATTTAAAATCGCTTGCACCAGTTTCCATGTTGGCTAACGTATTTATGGGATTAGGATTAGGTATCACCATATACTATTTGGTCATTGATCTGCCACCAATCAGCGAAAGAAATTTGGCGGCTCCCATTAGTACGTTACCGATCTGCGTCAGTATTACAATATTTGCAATTGAAGCCATAGGAGTGGTATGTCTGCACAATTCCTGAAAAAATCTCTAAACGTGAACTTACATTACTTTAGGTAATGCCATTGGAGAACAACATGAAAACGCCGCAAAATTTTACCGGTCTGTGTGGTGTTTTAAACCAGGGGATGGCAGGCGTTACTTTGATTTACATTCTTGTCGGTTTCCTTGGCTACTTCAAACATGGAAGCGCAGTCGAAGGCTCAATAACTTTGAATCTGCCACATGAAGAGTAGTAAGTATTAGTAGTAGTAGGAAATATGGAAATGTAAATTTTTCCTTCATAAATCAGAAAACTTATTGCTACATTAAAACAAAATCCTCCTACACTTATTTGCAATTTAAAGTTTCTAATATCCAGTTATATCAATATTTGCCGAGGAATAAGCTTCCATGAATTTAAAATAATGTTCTAAAAATGAATAAGATCAATACATCCAATTCCCAAAATAAAATTTTTATAATTACTCATATTTTAAAATAGTAATTTTTATTCGACTTATTTATGGCGCCAGTAACCACAGGTGTCCCACAGGGATCCAGTCTTGGCCCTCTGTTGTTTATTTTATTTATTAACGATAACGAAACCGTGTTGTCATACATACATGACAGGCTGGTTTTCACAAAATAATTTGCACTTGAATGTAGACAAAACTAATTTTGTTATTTTAAGTCACGAAATTTCTGGGGATGACTGTGGTTCAGAATTTGAGTTGGAAGTCACGCTGTGAGTGTGTAACTAGAAAACTAAATACTACTTGACTAAATGCTACTTGGCAAGAGATCTAAAAGCAAGTACTAATGTTCTTTTACTACGGTATCGAGTTTTCGGTTATTTCATCTTGCTCTAATAACGTGTTTTTACTTCAAAACCGAATTATAGTTGTGTGACTGAAATAAATACTTGTTGCACGTTATGTAGACCCCTATTTTCATAGTTCGGTATTTTACTGCTTCATATTTGAAGTTCTTTGTTACTTCTTCAAAACTAGACACGATCACCCATAACTATGACACCAGGAATAGAAACAACGCACCTCTCTGTACCAGATTGAATGTTACCTTCATCTATAGGCATTACGTTGTTTAATCTTTTGCTACTCAGTTTCAAACGAGAAAATAGTGCGAGATCGTTTAGATAATGGCTACTTTTACTGCATTGCATTTATTGTATTGACGAACTTGCAGATTGCTGTAGAAATTCATATTCTTAATGTGAGGCTACTTTGTGCATACATGATGTTTTTAATGAAACTTTTATATATAAATTCTAATATCTGACTTGATATATTGTGTTCAATGTTGTCTTGGTAAATGGAATAAACTTATCTAATCTATCTACACCTTTCATCATATTTAATTTTTTGTACCCGTTTTTCTATTTACGTTAATGTTACTAATTAAACATTCACTAATAATTATTAGTAGATAGTAGATAGTAGATAGACAGTTTTAACACTTTTGATTCAATATTTATTTTACTTTCACAACTAAACATAAATAAAATATTTATTGAGTATGCCATCTGCTACTCCAATACGTATTAAAAATACATAGAGCAAATAAACTCTAGCATATTAACGTAAAAGTAATGTTCATTTATCATTGGCTTAAGCAAAACAAATCAACCTTGTCAATTTTGGTTGTTTATTGGTAATAAATAATCAATTTCTTGATTTTTTAAAATAACTAAGAAACGATCAGATTTAGCTATAAGAAGTAAAATACGTTTTACCAGCATTTTTTCAATTAGAGTAGACATTATTAAAAATAAGGGTTGCCATTAAAAAAAATATATATTAGTGTTTGGACTGCATTTTTAAAACACTACGTACATTTTTGATATTTATTGACGACAATAAAGAGTATTTTATGTTGCCAACAAAAATTTCAAAACTAATTCATATGGGTAATACCGAATAGAAGATAATGATATTTAAATTAAAATCTGCATTTTCACAAAAAGTGAAATATCTCAAAGGTGGTACTTCCTACATTTATGATATTCATATCGTTGAACTATCTCTAAACGGCCTATCTAAAGGGAGCATAATACACAGGCCATACCATTTGAAATAAGAAAATTAATATCCGTTTCCGGTATAATCAAGAGTACCATGAAGTTGAAAATATTTTTAGGTCATATTATATTAATATAACCCTGTATATAACCACTATACACACATTGGAATATGTATAGATACTATGAGGTCTGTTTGATTGGCGTTGTAACTGTCGCTAATTAAAGACAATTTATGAAATACCAAGTAATTAATTTTTCTAAATTAATGTCATATTTATTTTTAAATAGATACGTATAATGTACCTGCAATTCAATTGCCGCAGAGTCATTATCAGGATACTACCTGTGTTATAAGGTCTAATGTTGCAATGCAGTGTTGTTAATTATGTGGCTATTAACTTTATGTTATATTTTCAGCCTTGCTCAAGCAGTGAAGATACTAATAGGTTTAGCCGTATTTTTTACGTTTGGTCTCCAGTTTTACGTATGTTTAGAAATCGCCTGGAATGGTATTAAGCATCGTTACGTAAAGAATGCTACGTTTGCCAACTACGTTCTGCGGACTGTAATGGTTATAATTTGTGTAATGTTAGCGGTTGCACTTCCAATGATAACGCCCTTCGTTGGTTTAATTGGAGCATTCTGCTTTTCAATACTAGGCTTGATTGTACCAGTACTTATTGAAATTATAACGTTTTGGGACAAAGGTTTCGGAAAGTACAATTGGAAAATGGTAAAGAATGCATTGGTAATAATTGCCGGTATCATTGCGTTAATTTTTGGTTCTAAAATGGCGATTGACGAAATTATACAAGAAATGTCATCAAAGCCCCAAAATGCGACGCTTCTGGTCATTAATGGATCCAGAATGCTCGAAACTACTACAGACACTCTAATCAATACACTAAACGCAACAATCGCGTCAATAACTATACGATCACCAAATTCGACTACTTAACATATGAGTAGATACCTAGAAAGAAATTACACCTATCATCGTTTAAATGAAATTGTAATTATGATTTTTTTAGCAACTTATTTATTTGTAATTATATGTGTATTTTTACCTTAACTTTATAGCTAGATATGTATACATTTGTATTTACAATACGCGTGCAGGACATATTAGATTTTTTTATAGACTTGTATTTTGGTTTAGTCACTTTTTAAGTTATTTTCAATGTTCAATAGCACGCAATTGAGGTAGATTTAAATGAATATAACAATGTAAATGCCAAATAAAAACAAAATATGTACATGTAACGTGAAACTTAATGAAAACGCAATAGTTAAAGCTACAGCAGAGATAATATATTGTGTACATACATATAAAGATTTACAATGCCTCTTTATAAGTAATAAAGCGATTTATACAATAGCTGTGTGTCTTTCTATAGTATTACAATGCAAATATTGGAACTGAGTAACATGAATAAAATAAGTGTTGTGGCCCTTACATTAGAAAACATTTTTATTGGAAATGATGCTTCATCATTTCAATAAATTAATTACTTAATTAATTTATGTTACAAAATATAGGCGCATTATAGTTGGGCCAATAATCCTTTCTGTTTATAATCCGATATGTATGTTGGGCCAAAATAGGGCGAGAAAAGGATAAGTAGGGGAAATTTAATAAGTATACAATAAATATTTCGTCAGCTGAACAGCTGTTAAAAGCATTCAAAGTGTTAACCGTGATGTTTTTAAAATAAATAAAAAGCTTGCGATTTTTCTAAAAGGACTGTATTGTTTGCGGTTGGTTTTTTCTCACAAACCCGATAACTACTATAGTGGCACACGTACTAAGCGATTTAAACTAGAAAAGTTAGCCATTAGATCCTTTAGGACAGGGATGCTCAAACTTGAGCTGCTGGCAATCTACCTCAAAATTGTTAGACTACAAACGATCGACTCTGTAGATGCCGCAAGTATGTGTAATACAGGATTGTAGTGTAGGTAGATAGTTTGTATCATGGCGTAGGTAGGTTAAAGGTGTAGGTCACTGCTCTAACAAAGTTAATGAAAAAACCGATGAAAAATGCGTCTTTATTAGTTTTTACAAAACAATGTTTTACTTACTAAACTAAAATATTACAAATCTTTGAATGTCGATATATGGCAGTGGCATGTCCTCAGCGCACTTCTCGTAAGATGGTACGTAATTACTAAGTGTTAATCGCAAGCATGATTGCGATATTTTGACTTAATTATTTTCATTTCAGAAAATGCAGACTCGCAAATAAGTAGACCCAAACATTGCTGTCAACTGAAGGGCAATTTGCCTTAGATTCAAATATTTATCTTCTTCTTTTAAAAGACCAGAATTTTGTATCAGATGCTGTGGCTTTGAGATGTATATCTGAGATAATCTGCACTACCTCATTTTCAACAGAAGATGAGTCCATATTAAACTGACTTGCTATTTCAGTAGCAGATTTCTTAATGTTTTTACAGGAAAAAGGATAACTCATCAATGTTGAGATATTTGTCAATCTACTAAAATCATAAAAACGTCTTTCAAATTCACTCAAAATATTTGTTAATTGTCTCTCGCAAATATCAAAATTCAACTGAGGAATCCCTGCTTTGCAAAATGTTTCAGATCCTTTCTTTTCAGTTGATCTATCATTAGTTGCAATTTACTTTCGAATGCGTTTATTGCGCTAATCATCTTGGTAATAGTTTTTTTTTTACCTTGCAGCTCCAAATTAATGGTGATTAAATGCATTGTGACGTTCGTTAAAAATGCTAAATCAGTCACCCCTTTTTCACTTTTAAGCATCTGAGTGTTATCGCCTCTTTCGTGTAGAAAAGCAGTTATTTCGGGCAATAATTCTTGAAACTTTTCTAGGAATTTTCCGCGACTCAACCATCTTACGTCCGTGTGAAGAACTAAATCAGTGTGTTCAGCAGATTCACTTTTGTCGCTTCGTTCCTTCTTTCTTGACTCATATCACACGTACACTATACCGCAAACTCTCAAAACAATCCGGCTACTTAGGACCAAATTTATGTTAATCGTGATGTTCTCATAATAAGTAAAAAGCTTGCGATTTTTCTAAAAGGACTTTATTGTTTGCGGTTGTTTTTTTCTCATAAACCCGATAGCTACTCTAATGGCGTCGCCAATTTTTTCTTCTTCTACTATTCTTTTTTTATACATAAAATAAATACATTTGTTAATACAAAGTATTTACCCAAAATTTGTATCTGTAAATGCATCTAGGGGCATTGGTGTTATAGAAAGATAACATAGTTTCAGTAATTTGTGTATAATGGTCAGAGAAATTGTTATCAATACAAGATACAGAATAATTGTTTTCATTAACGGGTAGTTTCACTAATAGTCCAATGCAAGTTATAAGTTGCATATAAGTTACTAACTTGCTGTCGCATCACAGAAGAAATAGAGAAATTTATATTGAAGTCTCTACCAAGTATAATAAATTTACTTTCACACTTAAGGACATCTAACACACCGGAAAGATTTATTGTGAATAGCTTAAAGTGATTGCGGGGGACGATATAGAGCTACCAAAACAATGTTAACATCAGATTTTAGTTCCATTGCAAATACTTCAATAACAGGATATATGTTGTACGTCTCTACATCGTTTCTAATTCTTACCGACAAATTGTTTCTAGTGTATAAATCGCAACTCCACCATATTTATTAACTTCGCGATACGAACATACAGTTAATCGATAGTTAGGTAAAGCAATCGATTCAATTTGCAACTTAGACTGCCAGTGCTCACTCAAAAGTAGCGCATCGATGTTGTCCTCCAGGGTTACTTTCATCTCAACTTTTATTATTTAGGCAGCGAATATTTTGATGCAATAATGTAATTAACTAGGTATTTACAATATATCCCAGAAAGATGAAATACACGTCATTATATTCACGTATCTCTTTCTTTACTTGTAAACACCGCGGTTATTCTATTGGGTATTCTTTCATTGTATGTACTTTCCCATAAATAGAGATCTGACTCGGCGAAACGAATTGGCGGTCGACTTAACCGCCATTCGGAGATGTATGCTGGATAGAGATGACAACGACAGATGAAATTACTTTTTTGCAGCGACCAGACAGACTCGTGCTTTGTCGACTCTCGGGGGAATTAGTAGACAAGACAAACCCTTTGTTATGAGACGAATTGACATGAGTCTGTTTAATCGCTGCAAAAAAGTAATAATTTCACCTGCCTTGGTCATCTCTAATAATGGATACACATCTGCTCGGTACAATAATAACTACACAAATAATAAAAGAAATAATACATATTATTTACAAACATTGTAAAATCTGTACCAGCTGTTACGATATGAGGTACCACAAATTGGACAACTTCTGTGGAATGTTTGCAGTATCAAATATGTTTCCATTTTTCTGGGTTAACAATGTTCACCGTGATAAAAAAATCTTATATCTTAAGAAAGAGTAATAGGCATAGTTAAAATAATATTTCAAATTAGTTAACGGATCTGCAGCCTTTGTCTTAATGTCTTACAAGTGCCTATTTCTACCCCGTGCACACCTTGAAACTACGACATGCGAAAAACTAACATGCATGCTCTATCCCTTCTTCCGAGAAAAAAATTGTCGCTCTTTTCGTTTGACCAATATAAGCTTTATTACAGTTACTACATGCAATTTTATTGATTCCCGACCATTCTTCCATTTTCGATTTATCTTTCGGATAACCGAGAAGGTTTTTAAGTGTATTACGCGTACCTACGCATACGTTCATATCTTGACCCTTCAAAATCTTACTCACGCTTTTCGATATGCTGTGAAAGGGGAGTTTTGCGAATTTCTTACTGTTAGTTTCTGTGACCAGTGACCAGAATTAAGGTCGTGTAATTTCGGTTCTTTGTTAAATCTATTTCTACTTAATGGGTATTTAACTAATCTATTAATTAATAAACTAATCGCGGCCATTTTGTGTTGTCCACAATGGTTAGAATCGTTCATAATGTACCTATTAGTGTTGGTTTCCTTTCTATAGATGTCAATTTCCAATTATTGTTTTTAATTACTAAGCTATCTAGGAACGGAAGTTGATTATTCACTTCTTCTACTGTGAATTTAATAGTTTCAAATTTTGAATTGAGGATCGCGAGGAAATCCGGAATATTACTTTTCTTTGTGTCAAAAACCGCGAAAATATCATCTACGTACCTAAGCTAAACTCTTGGAAAATATGCTATATCCGTTCTCATACATGTTTCAAATTTGCTCATGAACAAGTTGGCTATGAAGGGGGACAGGAGGTTGCCCATTGTTGTGCCTTCTAATTGTTCATAGTGCCTGCCTTCTACTTGAAAGCAATTTTGCTTCATGCAGAGTGGAGTTAATCTTTTATATTTTGCTATGTTGGCATCTTCAATATTGTTGAGCTTTAGGAAGAGTGAACAAACATCGAACGATACTAAATTTCCCCATCTTCTAGTTTAATATTGTTTACTTTATTTACAAAATTCGTTTACTAGCCATTTAGACAGTTTGTCCTGGGTGAGTCTATATCTGAAACTACTGGTCTCATAGATTTACCCGGATTGTGGATTTTCGGTAGGCAGCACATTTTTGGGACTATTGGGTTTGAAATTGACAGTTTAAACTTACTTAATGTTAATGAATTAAATTCATAGTAGAATAATAAGTGGACAATCAACTTCCGTTCCTAGATAGCTTAGTAATTAAAAACTATTTATAAATTATAAACTATAGGTTTTCTAAAGGAGGTTTTGCAGTAAATAATCTTGTAGAGTTAAAATTACAGAAATGCAGTTTCTTACAGTCAGAGGCTATCTATTTAGGGTACGTTAAAAATGAGAAAGGGATTAAACACAATCCTACAAATATTGTAGCCGTTACCAAATATCCTATTAAAGAGAGCGTGAAGCAAATACAGAGGTTTTTAGGTCTCGCCAGTTATTTTCGCTGATTCATTAAAGATTTCTCCACCATCGCTAGCCTCTATGTGACCTCTTGAAAACGGATGCAACATTTCAACTTGGCCTCGTGCCAATAGCCAAGTTGAACGCTTAAACCGCGTAATCACGCCTATGCTAGCCAAGTTAGCGCTTGAGCCAGATCGTTGCGATGAGGTCCTCAGTGAAGTTGAGTTTAACATCAACAATACCATTAGTAAGTCGACCGGAAATACCCAGAGTAGGTTCGGCATCAACCAGAGATGCAAACCAGATAACCATTTAAGGGATCTGTTGAAGACAGAGGAAGGCCGGAGAAATTTCTCGCAACAGCGTGAAATTGCGACGCAGAAAATGAATAAATCGCAACAGTATAATTCCCAATATTGTAACAAGAATCATAAAACTCCCCATGTGTTTTCATCAATCACCCGGTGATTACGTCAGGATAACAAATGTTGTTAGCACTAGTAACCCCTCTGCATCCCTAAAGATTTAACGTGTTGACTATTAAATTGTATCATTTAGTTGTTTTGTATACGTTACGCCATTTCTGAACAGTGTCAGGTTTAGCCGAGTTGTAAGTATTACTTTTATGTTGGCACCACTGATTATTTGAGCTGGTTATTTATCTTTTCTTAGATTAGTAAGAGAAGTAAGAAGCAAGCAGGTATGTAAAAAGATGGAATAAAACGTTACTTATCTTTCTTTTTAAAAAATTGTATTTTATTTTCGCCACATTCGAACAATTTAAAACCATCACCTTGATGGCTGTATTACGTGAAAAAGAGATATACATAGGTGGACAAACATCACTTTGGAAAATTTATTAAAATAATATTGGATTTCATTATAACAAAGATGATCCAAAAAGGGCGTTGATGGAATTACCACACATTATGTTAAAACGAATAAACTTTTTATCGGAGTATGTTCGTTACAAAAAATCTAAAACATATAAATTTGTTTTCACTGATGAGACCTGGATCTTTCAAGATGGCACCATGGCACGATCTGATCTTGGCAAGATGACGATGTAAGAAATGTACATACATGGAAAGTTGGTGGAAAAAGGTACTAAACATAAATTTTTATTAATATGATTTTTTATCGATATTTGTTCTAGATTAATTGTATTACATGCTGGAAATTCTGATGGCTTTTATTGATGGTGCTGGATTGGTATTTCCATCGGCATCAACAAATGTAAAGTCAGTTTGGCTAGATGCCCTTAACACAATAACCGCAGATAATTGGGGAAACACAGTAGAGCATACGGAGAAAGAAATACAGAAATGGTGGGAATTGACGAGGAAGAAATTATTATCCATGTTGATTCGAAGAGTGACACTGGAGAAGACTACGAGTCGTGAGGTTATTACTCGTACTGTGAAATATACCATTGCTTGTTATTAAATTGTGATATAAAACACGAATTGTGTTTCATTGCTTATTAATAGTAATTCTATCAGATGTAAAGTTTTGAATTAATTTATTTTATTGCATATAACGGATACAATTTGCCATGCTTGTACCATGAAAAAATACCGGTTCGCGCTATATAGAAAAGAATATTAAATACTTTTTAAAGTGTTATTGTTTGAATGCCTTCAATTTAAATCTATCTGTCAATTTGAAGTTTGTTTTATATCTGTCAAGTTGAAGTTTGTTTATCTTGAAATTGCACAAATAGCGTCAAGGTCATCACTGACGTGCAACGATTCGTTCCGTGAAAATCCTATACTTGCTTGGATTCAGCATTATTAGAATAGACACCTATTAAGAATTTTGTATATTTTATGTAGTAGTTTTTTTAAAAGCAAAGCAAATAATAAAATATAAGTATCCGTAGAGAGAGAACTGTTATTATCGGTAAGTGTGTATTTTCTATGGTCCTGTACTATTTCCATCATCGTCGAGGTTGGCAACGCTGGTTCGTATTAAACAGTTCGTAAACTTTGTATTCGTAGGGAATTGCCGGTTAAATGTTGTGTCACGTTACTTCCAATAAGTGTATGGCTATAATTGTATATATCAAAAGAAATAAAGGATCATCTTTCGCTGAATATGATTAAAGAATTATCTTATTATTAATTAATAATGGTTAAATATTATCAATAGCCGCTCGTAAGTAGGCTGTTAAATCAGTTTTGACGGTGCTTGTTTTCACTCGTTTGTTTGAACAAAATAATTGTAAAGTAAGTAAATTTTAAATATGTCAAAGCAAAAAGAAGTTAAAAATAATTGGTCAAATTATGCTGTAAGGATCGTTGTAAATACAGCGTCTCATCCACTAGAATATGCCAAAGTTCTAATACAGGTTAGGTTAAATAAATGGCATAATGTACATTTGAAGTATTTCGTTTATAGTTAGGACATGAGCCCGTTCCTCCTAGACCCTCTACAACTCTATTTGGGAAACCCGCATTGAAACTGCCGAATATATTTGAATATGGTATGTTTTCTATGTAAATATAGAATAATTGAGGTAATATCTTAAATTTTAGTTAAGTATATTAAATCTGTCGATGGTCTTACTGGTTGCTATAGAGGTTTGTTTCCTAAAGTATGTGGTAATTTAGTATGTGCTATAACTACTGAGAAAGTACTAGAAAAGTTACAGTATGAAGTAAATAGAAAAAATGATGATTTAAAGGATGATGAATTAGACGGCGATGAATTTCAAGAACATAAAAATGATGGAACAAAACAGGAAGATGAAAAGTAAAATTTTGAGTACACTTAATTTATATGGTTATATAAACTTGATTTTCAGGGCAAAGTTTATTAAGAATTTGAAGAAAGACTTAATTAGTCGTGTAAGTTCTATAATCATAAGTCATCCATTTCATGTCATAACAATTAGGATGATGGCTCAATTTGTCGGACATGAAACAAAATACAGGTTCTATTTAAATTTATGATAAATTTTCAAAAATAATACATTTATTTTTTAGTGGTTTATTCAGTTCAATTGTAGAAGTCTACAGAGAAAATGGATTCTTGGGATTTTTTAGTGGCTTAGTGCCCCGAGTTATAGGGGACATCATATTTTCAATTTTGGCTAGTACAGCCACGTATGCTGTTAATACCTACATTTTTGAAGAAACGGAATTACAAATGTACACATCCGCAACAATGTCTGTATGTTGATTAGTTTTATCTTAATCAGGAATGCTGTGATGTTCTGTTCTAGTTTATTGCAAGTGCTATTACATATCCATTTCAAGTGGTTGCGAATTGTATGGCAGTGTCAAGATCTGGTTTAATTGCAGGACAACCTCCTGCAATGCCTTTGTATAATAACTGGGTTAGTTGTTGGCTGGATTTGTCGCGTCAGAATCAATTGAAAAGAGGGTCCAGTTTACTGATTAGATACTATGTTGGGCCACAAGTCGTTATAAGTGGGAGAGCAGTACCTGTACCCAAGAAAGATCATTTAAATTTACATTTTTAAATGTATGATGGCTGAATTCCGAAAAATAAATGAGAATAAATAGAATGTGGTCACTAATTTATAAATATTGTTTTTATTAACATGTAAATACAGATTATTGTTACGTGCTTTACGACTTAGAAATATATTCCTTATTTGAAAAGACCGCGTTTTTCTGTCAAACGAAAATCAACTGCGTATTCAACAAGTGCATTATGGGACATAAATGGTGGTTACATACTTTGTCACTCGCGGAAGTATTATTTGCAGCAGTTTTAAATGTATTTGTAGCCAAACTTTATACTATAATTAATTATGATATTTGTGATATAAGATTAACTTAAGTGTAACTGTGTAGTCATCAGAAAGAATTTTTGTAAAAATTCGATAAGAAAGGTCACTTCAAATGAACTTAACCCAACGTTTAATTTAACGAAAAAAGGTGAGATTGAAATTTAATTAGGAATTTGGATCAAACATTTTTCTTATTTGTCACATTTTTGTAATATTAAATAATAAATGTAAGATTGTCAATTTTCAAATTGTCATATATCTTGTCATTTGTGTAGTTTTTTCAAATCATTCAGACTGGCTTTCATTATAGGATTTGCAAATATGTTCTGGAAGTATAATAACGCATCCGCTTCCCAATTAGAAACCATTCTCAGTAAAGAGGTAATAAGCATACATAAAAAACGCTATTAAAAGTGTTATAGGTTAACAAATTTGGTAAATACAAGTGTTGTCTGTTTTAGGATGTTATATTAGAAGAAGTGCTGGATGCTGAAGATCTTATAAATGAATGTAAATATGGAAATAAGGCGCTACTTAGCTTGTAAGTTATGTATAATAATAAATATTTAAGTATTAAAAATTACATTATTATAGTTTAATAAAACCTGATATTATGGATGAATTAGTGAAATTAACAACAACAGAGCCTTCCAGAGAACTTGATGAAAGTACACGATTCAAATATCCAAATATAGCTTGTGAATTACTAACATGTGATGTTCCTGCTTTAAATGAAAGATTAGCAAGTGATGTGGCCTTGCTTGGAAAATTATGTTTATTTTTGGAAAATGAACCACCACTGAATCCTCTTTTGGCTTCCTTTTTTAGTAAAATTATGGGAGTTCTTATTGCCAAGAAGACTGAGCAGGTTTGTTTTCAAAATTTTAAAATATCCACTTTAAAATTAAAACATAGGCTTAACCAGCATAAGAGTTGCCCATAGATTAAATATTAATGTTTTTTTTTGAAGACCTGTTAACCATTTAAAGAATCTCTATTATATTAATGATTAAGAATTGATGAGAAATTTTTACTAAATAGTTAAATTCACAAATTCAGTAGGGCTTTTATATTATATTTTTTTCTTTTTTTTTTATTGATAAGTAAAACATAAGTAAGAAGCGATGTTTTAAAAAATCGACCTAATATTTTCTACAAAGTCAGAATTTTCCTAGAACAGGATTCAGTAAATTTATCTTCTAGGATTCCTTAGAATCATTATCGTACTTGTTTCAATTTTGGAATGACCGCCAATTTAAATCAATCACAATGACAGTATGAATTAAAGTAATCTAAAATCTTGATGAATGACTATCAGTGGCACCAACTTATTTAAAATAGTTTCACATGTTTACCATTTTAGATGATATTAACTTCGATACACATCCATATCTATATATATTGTACTTTTATAATTTCTTCATAAAATTTAAGTCAGACTCCCTATAATTTTATGCAATTGTTCTTCAGATATAAATAGAATGGTACCTCTGTTTACGGAGTTAATTGGTTCCAAAAAACATTTCATAATCAGAAATCTCGTAACTGAAACCACATTTTCTTATAATAAAAAATTTTAGGCAAACATAAAAGAATTTTCAATAAAGCAAGAATAATATAACTATGAATTTGGGGCAAGTGCAAAGCGGTGGAATAGTGGCACAAACAATCGCGTTAGATTGTATAGAATTATCCTGTTCTGTGTTGCGAATGAGTCGCACAGAAATTTTGTTGAATCTGTAGAAGTTATAATTTTCATAACCGGCAGCACCTTTCAGTTTCGGAAACAAAACTATAAATTTTCTTTAGTAATCTGAAAATTCGGCAACAAGATACTATCGTAAACTGAGGTACCACAGTATTGGCAAATTTAGGGCATAGAAATCAGCCGAAAACCTCTTGGAATGTATACCATATTATTGAATTATTTCAAGTTTTATCCAAAAACATGTTCGCAACCCAAAAATGAAAAACTTTCTCATAAACTCATATTTTAAACGGTTAAAATCGGATGGCGCCTTATCTGCGCGAACCACGTAACATAAGCTTGCATAGACCATCTTGGAAATATTGAGTAAAGAAACAATGTTACATATCAAGTGTCTACATATAACCGTACTAAAATTAACACTTCGTACATGACTCTTATTTAATAACTTTCATATTCATATCTACATTGTAAAATAGAAGTATGCAATCGTTTTATTTGTGCTAACCTTTTTAAAATTTAGTGACTGTATCTGGCAAAATGATATATTAATGACAAAAATAATATAAACAGTACATAAAATACTTCTATTTGCATAGAATAGTAAAAGCAGTTAGATTTTACACCAGCATGTGTAATTGTGAAACGAATTTTTTTACACACGTTTTTTTTATTTATATTTTAGAATCTGTGTATATTACCTCCCAAGTGATACAATGTAACTGTTCATATATATCTACATCTGTTCTTCAATATCGTTTCTTTCCATAATTATAGGCCTACCCACTAATCGATACTATGTAACTGTTCATATGTATCTACATCTGTTCTTAAATACTGTTTCTTTCCACTAGGAGTTTTCAACTATAGGCCTACTCAACAAACGATACTATTTAACTGTTCATATATATCTACATGTGCTTTGCAATATCGTTTTTTTTCTAAAATTCGCCTACACAACACTAATATATATATGTCCCATATTAAACATAAATAGATTCCTAAAAATGTATCGCCCGGATGTTTCTTTTTAAACATCGAAGATTATCAAACAAAAATATTCAGGAATAATCATTCTGTTTGAGATGCTACCAAAGCCCAAACTCTCTGCGGTTACCTACGTATACATACAATGAAATAATGATACAACAATCCATGGGGTTTAAAAAACCCATATTCAAACACTAGCTTTATACTCAATTAATTTTTAGAAAAAATACGTCACAATAACAAAAATAAACAACCGATTGGTATACAATGTATTTGTAGGTACAACTTTATACCAGAAAGAAGTTTGACTGAATTTCATAACACCATCTCTTTTGAGTGTCTACTTTAAGTTAATTTCCTGAATGTTTCGTACACGAACTGGCGATGTTGTGTCCGGTAGCTAGAGTAATGCGAAACTAGACACACGTCAAACATTAATATTATTTTCTGCATTTGTTTGGAATTTGTATGCCATGATTACTGCAATAACTGCTAATAAACATACTGTGTCACGTTCCTGTGCAATTCTGTGCCTTACAAAAACCGATTGTTAATATCAGATAAATTTAGATTAGCAAAGCAAATCTTGTTAAATTCTTACACTAATTTCGTTGTATTCTAGGCGAACGCAGTTTGAGTGTTTATCAGCCATGTTGATTATGTTTTTGTAGCACAATAACAGGATCACTAAAAAAGCCTAAACTACAGGGACGTGATCTTTAAGAAATATTTTATATGTTGGTTACAACTACAGCACTAACACTTATCATTAAAAGCTTTTTCCGTAATAGACAAAGCAATACGTCTTATTCTATGCAACTATGTATGGAAGAATTTCGTCTTCATTTTCCATATTTTGTAGGAGCACATCTTAATTTATATCAACAAATTGTTCACAGCGTTGTTAAATTTTGTAAATTGGAGTAAGTCACAAGCTCGGTAGTGGTAGACTTAAGAAAAGAACTGCTGAAAATATTGCGCATGTGAAGAGGCGTATAAATCATTCGCCAAGTCAATTGAAGGCTTTCATAAGAAACGTTCTTAGAAACGTAGCGAGAGTGCAATACTGCAATTGGTTTCAAAATCACATAAATGATGCAACTTGCCAAGTTATTAGTCCCTTACTTCTTCATAAAACTGTAAGAAAGATAACTTATTGCAACCTTTTCTAAACCAATTGCATGATGAACTAAGAGATGGGTACTTCCAGCTAGACAACGCCGCGACTTATAAAACAGTACAAATAATCTCTTAATGAATATTGTCATAACCGTGTAGTAGATTTTCCATCACGTTCTTCCGATTTAACTATTTTAGATTATTTTATTTTTCCACACCTAAAAAATATATTTATTAAAAATGCACCATGCACAATTTAAGAACTTACAATGCAATTTAAAACATTTGTAACAATAACATTCAACAACATGAAACGATGAGTAAAGATTTCTATTAAAACCGAAGGAGATCATTTTGAACATTCACAGTTATTGTTCGCCAAATTCTTCTTTTACTTTTACCACGATTTTTTTTTATTCTGCAGGTTTTATTATTATTGACTAAGATTACCACATTAGCTATAAACGCTTTAAACAGAGACTTATTTTACATCATTATTGACAAATATGTCAAACGTAATTCGAAGTTTCAGTATTGATATGATTTAGGGAAGATTTAACTCTTAGATGTAGTTGTAACCAACATAAAAAACAATTAAAAAAACATGATCCTCTCGACCTTGTTTTAAGATCATGATGTATTATATTTCCTTAATTAAAGTTCACGTTTATAATACGCTCCTATCATTTTTGTTTTATATACAAATAATTTCAGCGCATGCATTTACATAGGTTTTGATATTTAATAAAAGTATTTACGTGCGTTGTAACCACAAAAATCAGGTATTTTTTTTCAAAAATAGACTAAAATCAAATTTCAATATAACATGTTGCTTTATTTCTTATAATAAGCGGGATCTCCATAATAACTAGAGTGGCGACGTTGCATGCAGTTTATCATTGGCAGCACTGTGCGATTTTAAGAGTGCTCTTTTCATTTATTTCGTTACTGGACCTACTTTAGAACTTTTGGTTTTGGTTTATATTGTTACTGTACTGTTTTAGAAGTGCTTTTTTCGTTTATTTTGTCACTGCCCTTTTTTAGAAGTTTCATTTTTGGTTTATTTTGTTAGGTACTCTCACATTTTTGGAGTATTCTTTAGAGTTTATATTTCGTTTTATAATTTTATAACATATTTGATCCTTATTTAATATTTACTTGTTTCGTATTCTTTCGTTTTATTTTAGTAGTTCCTATAATGATAGCAAGGACTGTGGCGTAGTATGGTAAACAACACATAAGTATCGGCACCCTCCGCACCACACAAGTTTAAT
>LR736857.1:23945553-23956221 GCA_902654985.2 Oryctes borbonicus | reverse complement strand
ATTAAACTTGTGTGGTGCGGAGGGTGCCGATACTTATGTGTTGTTTAGTAGTTCCTAGTTTATCATTTTCTAACAATACCGAGAATGTCCAGCATTGTTTCAGAATATGCCACAATTTTCACTGTCATTAACAAAAAAGAAGTGCTTTACACCATTTGTTCTGCGAAATTAAGAATCACGGGCAAATATACTCTTTAGCGGCATCTGAAAAATATTGGCATATTGAATACCAAAGAGGTATTTCACATGATAAATTTGTAATTGACTAGCAGCTTTTCTTGGTGCAAATATCCCGTTAAATAAATTACCTGATCCACTTTTTCGTGGGGTTCTTAAAAAATATACCAACTAAGATATTTCCCATTCATCGACAATTAGAATATATGTATCTAAGCAATTCGACAAAACAATAAATCAAATCAGGTTAAAATTAGGCGAAAATCATCTCTGGATAAGCGCAGATGAAACGACAGACGTGAACTTAATCGTGAAGAATTTTCCCGATGTTAATTCATAAATTAACTCATTTAAAAAGATTTTATTGAAAGCACGAACCAGGATAAAGTTATATAAAGAAATGTGCCCGAATATACCTTTGTCGCCAAAACCCGTATTAACACGATGGGGTACATACTTAGAAGCCGCATTTTTTATACCCAACTCTTCCGTATTTTAAAACCTTTTGTATTGAAACGAGATGCTTCCAATGTTACAGCAGTCCAGGCATTAATTGTTAAAGAAGATTTAGTCGAGCAATTAGAATTTATTAATAAACATAGCGTAACAAAAACAAAAACGATCAAGTTTCTAGAAAACAAAAATTTTAAATTAACTGAATCCCTTCAACACTTAGAATCATTGTTTAGTAATTTAAAAAGTATAGCGGGATTAATTGGCGAAGATACGGAACAAAATTAATGCGGTTTTACGGTTTAAGAAATCCCGATCATGTGCTATTAAAAGAAATTTCCAATAACACTTTTACTACCCAGAATGAAAGTTTATGTTTAAAATATAAGGCTTTAATTGCATAGTTCTATTTCGCACCAGTTACTTCATGCAACGTAGAAAGATCTTTTTCTAGATTTAAAAATATATTAACTTACCAACGAAACCAATATAGACGAACAATTTAGAAAAATATATCATAGTTAATTCCTGTTACAATCGTATTGAAAACGTACTTGGCGATTAACATTCAATTTATCTACGCTACTGCATATACTCGATCGACTAACACTCGCTAGCAAACTGCACAGAACGTCCTCACTCTAATAGTAACCCGTGAATATAAGGCAGCCTGGGCAGAGTACCCATATTTGATATAACTGGCAATGTACTTTGTCATTATGCAATCTTTTTAGGGCTTAGTTTTTAAAATAAATTCATTAATGAAATGTAATTTTCGAAATTTTTCTAAAAGTTCTCCCCCTATTTGTACTATACACATAAGTTTTTTATAGTTTCGGAAAAAGATTTACATATTTTCAGTGTGTTTTCTATGTATGAATTAACAATGTTTTGCAACTTTTAATACCTTCTTAAAACCATAAAGAATTACGTCATCTTCATTTTTGGTTTTAAGTTTTCTTTACAATAACTACGTTGTCAAAATATTTTAGCTGAGTTGGCCCCACTGCTATAAGTAGCTGGTCAAATATTTATTTTTCCCATTCGTAGCATAAGGTATCTAACTAACAAGGGAAGACTCCAAGGTTACATTCACCGATCGGATTGAAACTTTGCAAGATTTGAAGGACTCCCCGCTTTCCGTTTCTGCGGAACCCCACTTTTAGCGGCCGAAAGCTACCCCTGGAATTCCGACGATTTTCGGATTTTTTGCAATTTACACCGCTATTATGAATAAATAAATATATTTTCATTGGTCTATCACGCTAGCCCGGACGAGATTTTTTTGCCACTCCTACCACTACGCCCCTACCTCCTTACGGAGTGGCGGTTGAACTAGAAAGAAACCTCACCCCGAGGTAGCGATAGTATATATAATTTTACGTAATGTTATAAATTTAATTTTTTACTAATCTTCATTAGTAACTTCACATTTTTCCAAATGATGTTGCTCTGATGGTGGCTTGAGGAACGTAAGTAAAGTAAAAGCTCACAATCAGTATTTTGATACTGACATGCGCATGATAATTACCAAAGCCTTATAGTAACGATTCTTTCTTTAATATAAAAAATCGTAGATTTGTAATAGAACGACAGAGAACTGTAGGTGCAGTACGCATATTATAAATTGTCACCAGTATCCGTCTATTATTTTCACATATGCTGATGAAAATCACTAAAGAATTATTGAAAACAGAAATAGTCAATACAATGCGCTCATTTTATAAAAGTAGGCTTGCCGCAGATTGAACATAGAGGTAAAGTCCCTTCATCATACTGTGAAAAAAACATATTTTATTGGATGGACCGCTTTTATATCATGAATACTGAAATGAATTATAACTTGGGCAAGAGAGTTGATTGTGATCTAAAGATAGTAATTCTATTATGTTGTTGCGTTGGTGTAAATCAATATCCATATTACTGAGTAAAACTTGATCTGAATATGTTTTCACGAATGCTTTCCGTACACGAAAGCTGTATACATCCAGGGGTTGCACCATGCCAGTTTTTTTTCTGGGAATGGTCAAAATATATGTAGGTTTATCGGCAAGCATTTCTGCAGTTTGGCAGGACAGTGGCCACTTCAAGAATCGAGTAGCAGAGTTGTTTGCCTCACATTTTATAAATGTTTGAGAAGTTAATTTGTCTAATGTGGAAGCCGCAATCTTAATATTTGATACCTAACAAAAATAAAATATAGTTTGAAAATCTGAGAAATATTAGTACCAACCTGGAATAAGTTTTCGCGTACTCGTGGACCAAACGTGCCTCCAGTCTCTTATAGTGCAAGCAAAGGTGATACAAGTTTTCCTGCAACCGGAATTATTATAGTATAACTATATGTTGTAGATGCTGCAGATTGCACAGTACATTCAACTGTTTTGTCGACCTCATAGGTTAGAGTGCAGCCAATGTACACTTCCAAATTAAATCCGCTTTCGCTTGCTATTTGCACCACACATTGCAATGTATGGTTTGGCTATAAAATCTTTGGTTTTGGTTTATAATTCCGCTGTGTTTTACCTATATGATCGCCCTACAAATTTAGTTATTTTCCTAGACACTATTCGTTTTCTTCGTTTGAACTGCAATATACACTTACGAGATGATTTAAAATTTTCTAAATTACCTTTAGCATTGGCTGCTAATGCCCAGTGATGAATATTTATATCGTGAACAATTACGGTTCGATCCATAGATTGTGCAAATTTGCACAACACATATTCAGCAACTTCCAATAACTTTTTTTTGTGTTTCTCGTCTTTGTAAAAAATTTTCCCACCTAGGTGATTTTCTGAGTTTTTACTTTTCTAAATTTGAATTGTACGGAAGCCAGCGAACGTGCCACTTTCTTGCCCGACCTCCAAAATTCAGTGATCTATATTACCACCTTCTAGTCCACATGTTTCTTCATATTGTTCCTCGCCGTTGTCTAAATCAGACTATGAAGTTGGCTCACTTGTAACTCTATTTCACGCGGATGACTTGTAGTTAATTGCATTTGTTATAGTTATATGTAACTATTAAGAAACGGATAATATTATTTGAATTAACGTGTACCATGTTGCCGTGTTCTACTACAAAATACTTATTAACGAATTAACAACACATACACATACTCTGTTTATATACTGTTTGTATACTATAATATATCTTAGCAGAGCCCCATTATTATGAGTAACTGTTTTTCTGGCTAATGTGTCCAAATTTACGCATTTTAGTATTTATATAAGAAGAACCCATATATGCTATTTTCGTTGCCAAAATTAAATACATAATGTTAGGTACAAGGTTATTAAAATTTTATGCTACAATAAGTTAATTTTAATTTATTTCGGAGTAATCAGAGATGATGAGGTAGCGAGTATGCAAACAGGCGTAAAGGGTATTTCAAAGGGATCAGTGCGTATATTTTGTCCTTTCTAGTTTGGCCCCCATTCCGTAAAGAGGTGGGAGTATGGTGGTAGGGGCAGCAAAAGAATCTCGTCCGGGCTAATTTGGATGACATATTTAAAGATATATAATTTTATATTTCTTTACTCGTAATAACAGTGTAAATTGCAGAAATCAAAAAAAAAGTCGACATTTTAGGGGTAGCTTTCACCCCCTAAACTTGAGATTCCGCAGGAACGAAAATTGACGTTTCACAACACACGAAGGGTTCTACAAATCTGCCAAGTATCAATCCGATCAGCGAGTGTCACCTTGGAATCTGCTCTCATCAGTTTCGCTTAAAATAGAAAGTTATATGAGTATTCAACGCCTACTACTTTCGTTCCGTCTTACGAAAACCAAGTATAATCATACTGACGATTTTTCTTGTCTGTTTTTAACTCATTCCATCGCTTCTAGCCAATTATGTATTAAATCTAAAATTATTATAAAGTAATGGGTAATCTTGTTTTCTTTTAATATTAATACAGATAACTACAGTATTTATCAGAAATTTATACTTTGTTTACATCCTTAAATTGTTCCTATTTATGTTGAAGCCTTGCAGATATTGATAACTGTCACGTAACTGTTAATAGTTTAAGAACTTAACTTAGTAATTTGCCTTCACATTTTTGTTAAAATATTTTCATCTCAAAATTGTTTAAGTCGCTGCGCTACATGGAGCTTAACACAAATTGGTACACACCCTCTATAATTGTGTTACAGGTTTGGATGTAATGTAATTTTTCGTTTTAAATTGTGCAATTATTTCAGAGATCATAATTAATATACATATGAATACATTATATATCATCAATTATCCTGCTTCTGTATCATCTAGTAATTATTATTAAACACTCGTGAGTACCTCTAGTGATGTCATAATATTGTAATTAGAATTAATTGTATATAAGAAAACTTGTGAATTGTGATCTATGGCGGCTTCTTATATGTACATATTAGGATGTAGATATCTATAGACTGATATATAACAATTACTTCTTTTTGCCCCTCCTGCCCTTGCTTCTCACTATTCCTGTGTTTCTGTCCCTGTTTTACCCACCAGAATTGGTTGTCCTATCAATTGACGTGCTTGCAGGTTTTAGACTTTTTAAAGGCTAAAGAAAATTTTATAATGTTGCTGCTCAACCACTTAGGCACATCTGCTATAATGGATCTCACACTGAAACTTATGACACAGGTCGAAGGCGTAGAGATGAGACAAAATATTTTAAACGTAAGATATTTTATATTTTAATACCTTATTTGTCAATGAAAAGGAAACACTCGGAAAATAAGAGTTCATATTCTTCTATTAATACTACTACAACTTAAAATAAGAAGTAAAACGAAATTTGTTGCCCAAGAAACATATATTTTTTTCTAAATGAGTCTGTTACTGTAGAATTCAAACTAAGAGCTTAGCTGTTGTGACAATTATATTTGTTTTGTTCCTATTTTGGTGTTGTACGATATACAGCTATGTGCATATGTATTTGGCACCTTCTAATTTTATATTAAATAAAGAAGAATGTATATAGTATTTGTTAAATACAATTCTTTATTTATACATTTGAATAAAATTAACAACTAACAACTAAAAAATTCACTCACAACTATTACACACCTTCTGCGTTCTAGACAGGTTATACACCAATGGTCTCCAAGAACACTGTTAGGTTATAACAGAAATTAGCACTAAAACCTCTACCAAATAAAAATATTTTTCTAATTTTCATTCAGATCTCATTATATGTATCGGTTTTCCGAAAAACTTGAACAGTATCAATTTCCCTAGAGTGTTAATACATATGCACATACCTGTATTTATTTATTTATTTATTTATTTATTAATATCGGAGTAATTCATTTTCTGGATTATTTCGGGTGGGATTCGTTACTGTATTGAATGTATTTTACATTGTTTTTATTTAGATTGTGTATCTATTCAAATATCTATCAAATAATTTATAGTTACGAATGTTAATAAACATTTTCCTCGCACATAATTCGGAAGTTATAGTTTTTAGTAAGGTTGTCTTATAACAAAATCTTGGAAATGCCACACAATTCTACACTTTCGCTAATAATGGTACAGTTTTTGTACACGTGGTTTACTATGTTTATATATGGACAGCTGCAAAACTAACAATACGCATAAAAAAGCGCAAACTTAGCAGTTCTCTATGTATCATTGCTGAAAACCAAAAATGGGAATTGCTTATTCTGCAGTATGTTATAGAAAAAAATTTGAAACACAATTTGGCATCTTTAAATGTAATCTTACATACAGTTAAAAAATCAATTAGACACGGTATGTAGATGTTTTATTTAAATATTAAATCGTAGCCAGTAGTAATTCTACAAATACATTTAATTTGATACTAGAACCATCCATATTCAATATTAAATGGGCTTAACTATTTCGTGGCATTGCATATACACGAATAGTAGCATATTAGTGGCTTTAAAAGATTTTTTTACTATAGAATAAAAAATACTTGAGTAGATTGAAAAATCTTTGTCCATTGCTTTTTTATTGTTTACTATAGAAAATAAAAGAATTGATGGAAAATTTGAATATGAAATTGGATTTTGGATTTTAGTGGTTAGATAGTCAGCGAATTATCCAATCTTTAGTCGCATTATTGGATCCAAAAATAGACAGTGAAAGACATTACAATGTTGCTCAATTGCTATGTGATTTCATTAAAATAGCTCGGGATAATCAGCGAAACTCAACAGAACGTAATGATCCCGATCCGCTTTTGAATTCTTTGGAATCGTAAGTACTAAACTTGTTTTTATTCTCATGCCATAATGACTTCGTATTCTTTAGTGTTGAAACTATATCACTTCTTTTGGATCATGTATTAGGAGGAGAAAGAATCGAAAGTTGCATAGTTGGTGGTATTCAAGTGCTTCTTGCACTCCTTGATGTTCAGAAAATTTGGTAAACTATTTAAAATTGAATGTCATTGATACATTATTAATTTACATTACATTGCAGTAGCATTCCAGAGTATGATTCCCAAAATATTTACAACAATTCCAATCACGACGACCCCATCGAAATGGAAGAAAGGCAGAAGATAATGAAAAATATCACCTCAGCTATATTAACAAAATTAAAGGAATTTCATACTTTATTGTTAGAACCGCCAACGGTAACCATTATTTTATATATGAGTAAAAAATGCCTTAGTTTCAATGTTGCAGAAAGCACCAATAAATACCACTTTAGGTATGCTAGATCCACCCTTAGGTAACACTAGGTTACAAGTAACGAAATTAATAGCAGCAATTATTCTCTCTAATAATGCCGAACTAATGCAAGAACTAGCTTCACTGGGAACGATGGAAGTTCTTTTGGATCTATTTTTCAAGTATCAGTGGAATAACTTTCTGCATACGCAAGTGGAATCTTGCATCACTGCCGCTTTAAGAGTAGAATGTCCAAGCCAACAAGGAGACACAAGTATTTTATCAAGACATGTAAGATAATTTTAGTACATTACGTTAGATTTCTTTTTCATATAATAATTATATAATACTTTACAAAAATTTAATCTATTGGCACTTCACAATTACTCCAGTCATTACAAATACCACTCGACACCAATCTTGGATCCCGGCTTTTGACAATATAGCGCTTCAGCGAGAATTTCAAATGTGACTAAAACGTATGTAGCTCCTTTGTTCCGAATGTTCTGAAATGTCTTGCCAAAAACACCAAGAAATACTAAATCAAATAAAACTTGAATCTCCACCCCAACATGTAAGGCAAAACAGCAAAAATCTCAAATTACTTCAATTATCCTAAAAACGAAGATATATAAGAATAGGGAATATCGATAAAGGTTGCTATGAATTGAGGAGGGATATTTAAAATCGTAACAATATACAGGCTGTTCCATTTAAAAAATCAAACTTGTATGGTGTTCAGCGAACACCCTGTATGTAATATTTTTTATTTCAAAACTCTCTAAATTGCGCAAGGACATTATCTTCCGTCCACGCACTAGGTAGACACGTTGTATAAGTATACCTGTTGCTTTTGCTGTTACTTCAAGTTAAGCAAGAACGGAATTTAACATTTTAGAAAGAGTGCAAGGTGTCACAGAAGCCATAAAAAATGCATGATTTTCCGATAACGAAACATCTTATACACAGCTTGACTTTAATTTGTCCATTTATGAGTTTGTAAAGACTAATTTATAAAATATTGCCAAAGATGAAGTAACAGAAACAACTTGCAATATTAGCAGTAGGACGTCCGACAGATATGAAACGTAACATTCCGCAGACAACCTAATATGCTCCACTGCTATCGGGGCAGCGATTACTACCGATGAAGAGGTGCGGATTGGTTCGTTGAATGCGACCAACTGATAAACATTATTTCGGGCATAACGAATTGATGATGCAGTGGTTAACTAGCATTACTGCTGCATCTGTTCGTGGATTCTATTATAGTACTAATATTCTTCTAAATGTTATATTTCAATTGAAATCGACATAATTACTTACTTCTAAATAAACTTCTTCTAAAATGTATTACTGTACTGTATTAATACAACACAAACCTTCTGAATTACTAAAGCTAATATGTATTTTTTTTACAATAATTATAATATTTCAAAGTTCACAAACCTCATACTTCCATTTGCGCAAACCCAAAAAATATAATTTCATCAAATGTAGTCTAACCATAAATACATAGAGGTTATGTTTGTGTGCATGACTTCTATCAAAACATGTACATTTCATGAGTATTAAGAGAAGAACTTATTATGAGTGCTGTGGCATTAGTAAGGTGTGGCTGGTTAGGCTGGGAGAAGACACAAGGGAAGGTGGTGTGTACAATTGCTACATCAAATCGCACTTAACAAAAATGCGGGAAAAATTTAATTCAAGAAACTTGATTAGGTGATCCTGAAATGTTTTTCAATTGTACTTGACTAACTGATCAGTTTTATGAAATATTGTCAATAATAGGTTTAATAATTCGGAAACGTAGTTATAAAGAAGTTAAGTTCAAATAATTGAACATAGACGGTCTTACTAATTTGGAGGAATCTTCGCACGGTATGCTAATAACTAAATGCCAATCGACTAGCTTCGAATATGCATAATATGTTGACTACCATATTCAAGTTACGAAATTGAGGTCGGCTAACTAACATAAGATTTCATATGTATGGTAATACATATTACCAATCCGTTATTACACCGATTCTGTTTTATTACCTGGGAGAGGTAGGGGAAGTTATTACTTTTTTGCAGCGACTAGACAGACTCGTGTTTATTCGACTCATGAAAGGGGGTTCGTGTTGCATACTGGTTTTCCCGAGAGTCGACACGAGTCTATCTAGTCGCCGCAAAATTCTTCTACATTGCTCTCCTCTCTAAGAGAATTATGAGCAGTATATCATTAGTTTTGTGATCAAATCTTGCATTAATATTTACAATGCATAGTATAAATATAATGTAAATACGTATGAAATTTTATGCTAATTAGCCTACCTTTGTACCTTGAATACAGTAGGCAATATATGCACGTTAGTTGCTGGTTAATTTGCATTTAATTATTACCACACTGTACATTGTGAAGGATGCAATTTATAATACAGCTAATATTAATTTCAGCAATTAATTATATAATTAGAATAAATACTAATTCAGAGGTTCTGAATATAGCTTTAGAGTGGACGTCGACTGGAGTATATCGTGCTGTGCAATGTAGTTTGTCGGCACATTATTTGGAATATTAATAATTTTAACTTTAAGAATTACAATTGGAGCAAGTGAATAAAATGTTTGCAATCTATTTTATGAATGGAGTGCATACTTATAAATCTATCAATAGCCCATTATTGTCGTAGCTCTTCATCACATTTTTGTAACAAATAACCGATACATTACTTTTTTAGTTAGTGGTAAATTGTAAACTAATTGAACAAATTTTGGATGCTTGGAAAGAGAACGATGAACAACAGTGAGTATAAGTACAACCATAGAATAAGATAATTACTGCTTTAAAATTGTTTGAAAGGTTACAAACAAAAGGAATTAGAAAAGGTTACATGGGTCATCTGATAAATATACTTAACAAAATTGTCAATACATGCAATAACACTGGACTTGGTCAATTCTTAAGAGACAAACTTCCCGATGTCAGCGAGAAGTTAGATAAGTTTAAGGAGACAACGTTGTCTGAAACCAATAAAACTCAAGAAACATTGCTGGTGAGTATCGCCATTTTTGTAAGTAAGTGCACATATTCGTAGTTTTTGAATGCAAGAGATTAGCGTTTTTATTTATGTACTTATTTATTTTTTGAAAAACTTCCTTAACTTGTTTAACTTAAATAATCCTAGGTCTACGCGTCTCTAAATTTGCAGTAGTAACCGTATAATTTGTTGAATGAAAATAGGTTATGCACAGTGTATTATGAAATAATTTAGTAACGTGGGAGTATTTATTAAAATAACGAATCTTTCCGGATTTCCGGATCCTTGTCCTTTTTCCTCCAGTTCCATCAGGTTGATGATCTTCCTGGGGTCCTCGGTGTTTGGTTCTCGGAGTCTTCTTCCTGGG
>LR736857.1:23816102-23945543 GCA_902654985.2 Oryctes borbonicus | reverse complement strand
TCTTCCTGGGGTCCTCGGTGTTTGGTTCTCGGAGTCTTCTTCCTGGGGTCCCTCCTCGGTTACTGAAACAGAAAAATATGCGTTAGTATAGTACTAGTACACGCTATGGTGATACCTATGCCGGCCTACTCAGGTTATCGTAGGTGGTCTTGTGCCTCGATCCTGAACGGATTCTCCGGATGGTGGCGTTCTTCATTGCGGGATTCTCGCTAGTTAGCGTCTTCTCGAAGAAGCTTTTGTTGAGCCGTGCCAGGAATTCCTGCAGCCGCTGCTTTGGGGTACGTGCAGTACTAATCGCAAACAGCGATTCTGTACAGTCGCAAGGGAGGTAACGTGGGTGGGTGCCGCCGTGACCCAGACTGGACTGGCGTAGGTAAGGATCGGGCGTATGTGTGTCTTGTACAGCATGACGCCCGCTTTAGGGTTGAGGTGGGAATTTGAGAACATGGGAGACAGCTGTCTGGCTGCACCTAGTGTCCTGTTTCGAGCTTTTCTGAGATGCTCCGCGAAATTCAGCCTTTTGTCTAGGATCATTTCGAGATACTCGATCTTGCTGTTCCAATCGATCTCCGTCGCTCTGACCTTGGGAAGCGGACCGTGTTGTTTCCAGGCGAACGCAATCGCTTGCGTCTTCCTGGGGTTGATCGTGAGTCCCTGGTTATCGAAGTAGTTAGAGATTTTGGTCAAATGCGCCTGCGCAAGTTTGACCGCCAACTCGGCGTTACGCGATGTAGCCAGAATTGCTGTGTCATCTGCGTAGATGGCGTTCAGCACTCGTTGATCTTCCGGTTTTGAAATGTCCATGACGTAGATCGTGAACAGGACTGGGCCTAGCGCCGATCCCTGTGGGACTCCAGATATCATGCTCCTCTCTGAACATTCCGTCCCATTAACCATGGTGTGGAATCTTCGATCCTTGAAGTATGATCTGATAGTGTTAAGGAGCCTCGGCGGAAAGCTGGACTCCTTCATCTTCAGAAGTAGTCCTTCATGCCGGATCTTGTCGAATGCCATCTCCAGGTCCAGGGATACCTTGACGGTCGTCAGGTTCCTGTTGAAGGCAGTGGTGACCCGATCCGTAATCCGGTACAACTGGAGAGTGGTCTGACCTGAATCCAAACTGGTCGCTGTCCCTGAGCTGGTTATCTACAAGATGCTCGTTGATTCTGGCCAAGAGCAGAGATTCGAGAATGTTGCTGATGGTCCCGAGTAACAATGTCGGCCGATAACTGTCCGGAGAATCTTTCTTGGGTTTCAAGGCTGGGATAACCCTGGCAGATTTCCACCGGGTCGGGTAGTACGTCAGTCGGAGCACTGCGTTGAAGATCTGCGTCAGGTTGACTAGCAACTTGAGCGGTAGATTCTTCAACACTCCTCCTGTTATACCGTCTTCGCCGGGAGCCTTTCTGCCCAGGATCTGCCCGATTACTTGCAGGACCTCTCTGGGTGAGACGACGATCGGAGGACCCGCGTCCATGTCGTCTATCTCCCCCAGGGTGACCCGGAACCTTCTCTCCTGCTCTGGATCGTTGCGTGCCGTTGGCGTGAGGTAGCCCAGGAAAGTGGTCGCGAGTGCTTCCGCCTTCTCCGAGTCCGTCAGGCAGCTTGTTTGTTCGTTCTTAATCTCCGGGATAGACTTTCTGTCTCGCTTTAGAATTCTGGGGACCCTGTGGGGGTCCCGCTCTTGATTGGTCTCAACAAAGTTGTCCCATTTCCGCAGCCTATGCGCCTCGATATCTCTCTGAATCTCCCTGCTTAGGCGGCGGTGAGCTTCCTTAAGCGGTGGGTATCTGGTTCGCTGGAAATCCCTCCTGATTCGATTTCGCCCCTTGATCTTTTCCACGATTTCCCTCGGCAGGGTTTCCGCCTCGGGAAACTTTGGCTTAAGCTCAGACTTTTTCGATGCCTCTTGGATCTGCCACGTGGTGTTGCAGACTTCCTCCTCTAGGTCACTCACGGTCTCAATACTGGGATTTGCTGTTATCGTTTCCGATATCAGCTTCCTGTACAGATTCCAGTTATGTTTCCTGTTCACTGTACTCGGTGAGGGAGTCGCTAGTGTTAGGGTACGTCTCGGTGATCACTGGGTAGTGATCTAAGCATAATTCCTGCACCGTGCGACACCTCAGAGGGAACGTCCAGTTCTTGAGGATCGTGATGTCCAGCACGTCCGGGTCGAAGTGACCCTGTGGGGAGTAGTGGGTTGGTTTGCTCGGCGAGGCAACTTCGAATTCGTCTGTTTCGTCGAGCCTCTTAGGAGTCTGCCGTTGGCGTTGTCGACTCTGGAGTTCCATGAACGGTGTTTACTGTTCAGGTCTCCCGATACGAAAACGTGGTCGGCGAGGTCCGCGATACTTTCTAGTTCCAAGGCGTTCACGGTCTGCTAGGGTTTATTGTACCAAGCTACGAAGGCCGATTTGCGGGTTCTCTTTAGCGGGTAGGGAATCTCCCTCCTGTACGGGCTTCCTCTTCTTTCTCCCCTTGCCGGCGGTGGTCCATTCGTTGGCCCTGTGCTTCTCCTCGTCCGAGCTGCTGGATAGCAGCTCCTCCTCTGTAAGCGCTCTCTTCTGGGCACCGGTGATAGAACTACCGGCACCGGAGGCTCCCGGGACGACCGACGGATCGGTCATTCCGGTTTCCGTGACCGGGTGACACTTAGTCGCTATCTCTCTTTTTTAAAGTACTGTAGTAAACTATAGTCAAAAACGGTGGGCGTTCTTACGAACGTAATGTGCTAACGCACAGTTGTCTAGCGGACTGGCACGTCCGTACAGGTCGAGTGTTGCCACTCGACTAACCTCAGCGCTGCTACGCTAGTAAATAGTGTCTCGATACTTTGCTGTCTCTGCTTGCTAAGAACACGTCCGCTCGCTTCGACTGCTAGCTGTACACTACTGACGACTGTAAATTCTGGAGGTCTTTAAATAGGACTCGTTTTAGGTCTATGGGGCATGAATGTTACGAACCAATGGTGTGGCGACTGCTAAAAGGCTTAGTCAATTGGGATTTCAACGTATGATATAAGAGATAGCTATCCTCGATTTAAGTTGTCACGGTGTTTGAAAACTTCTATAGATTCATTAATTTTTCTATTGTAGTAGTGAAATTTGTGAGGCAAGGGCTGGAGTTAAATTGGCCTACACGAAATAACCACGTACGACGCCCGTGCTCAGTAACATGTGTGCTGACTGATTGTTTTGTTTCACCGATTTACACACTACCACACGAACATGTGTATATTGGTGAAACAAAGCTTGTTCTGACCAGACCCAGCTTAGTTCGGCTACCCCGTCTATTAAGCGCATTCATTCAGTCCTGTGTTCGTTTAAAGTCCAGTGCTTTTAGCACTGTTTGACTGCCGGAATAGATAACGATCGATAATTAGCTTCTTGCTTGTTTAATTCTTCAGTACACCTCAGCCTCTGTAGCGCTTTGAGTTAAATTTATTACAAATTCCTGCGCCAACTCCAATCTCTGTGTTTGAGCCGTCTGTGTAACAGATACATTCAGCTTTATTGAGTGATTCCATTCTCCATTCATCTCTATCCGGTATCAACGTTTTATAATTGTTATCGTAACTGTATTTGGGTATCATTGGGCCTTTTTGAATCGATCCTGCCTTGAATTTCTTTAAGAGTGTCTGGTGATCTGCACCATGCGATCTGATTATTGAGGGTTGACTATTCATTAGTACGTATCTTGGTAGCCTAGCCTGCATTTGAATTTGAATCTGTAGTGGTTCTAGATTAAAAATGACTTCTAGAGCAGCTGTCGGTGGAGTCTTTATGACTCTTGTAGCACCGATACATGCCACTCAGCCACCTTTTTGTCATCGCCTGCAATGTCTTCGTAGGTCTCGGTCGGAGAATGTTTTTAAAGCTGACCCTAGTTTACGTTTGGGCACTTCTTTCTCCGACTCTGTTGTTTTGCTCGGTCTTGGGGTTCCTTCGGCTCCTAGTCTTTTTCAAGAGAATGCCGCCCGGTGCTCCCAGAGGAAAGTTCACAACCGCAGGTTGACCTCTGCAGTCGTTTACCCTGGCGCTGGTGACGAGTGCAGAAGCCTACGTGTGGTGAATCTTTAATTACCAATTAGTAACCAAAAACAGAGGTGATCCAAATTAGAGAACCACCATTATTGGTATTCCCATTATCATTGGCCCTACGAGATCGGTAAAAGCAAATTAGTAGTATTTTTGCTGCGGATTAATAATAAAATAATATATTATTTTTTAAGTGAGACGCCCACTATATAGACTAATGCTCTGAAATAAATAAGACGGTTACAGCTTTACAACAGATAATTTATTAAAACATGAAATAGAGTTGAAATATGTACAAATTGATAAACTTGCAGAATAAATAAACTTCATAAACACTATCTGCCCAAATCAAATCAATTAACAACCGCAGTTCCATTTATTTGTGTGAAATTCCTCAGTCGAGATTTTATTAAATATTTCCCAAACAGGGCGGCGCCCATCCTAATACTTCCAATGAAGATAGTGATGATTACGCGGATGTACCATTCCAACAATCAGGAGTGACTCAGCAGCAGTATACGCACTACCAGGTACAACAAATGAATCCCGAATTTATTGAAACGTTCGGCTTTAGTGATGATGACTTCAATGATGGAGATGATACTTTACAGTAAGTTCCTTATAACGTAATTTTATGTTAACAAATTCTTTATGACTCTCTTAATAAATAGTTGAGAGAATATATACTGTACTGAGTTTGTCGCCGTAATTATAATATGCTGTCTTGCATTTATTAGAGAGTTATCTCGCAAGTATTTCAATAATGTCAACCCGGCGGACAAACTTGTTTACAGTTTACTTATTTCAGTACAAATTAAAAATCTTTGAAGTTAGTTCTGTTATTTGTATCAACATAACCAAACAGTTCACACGTAATCTTTGAGATTTGGTGAATTTGAAAGTCCTTTTAAATTCACCACATCAAATTCACACCCTCTTAAGTAAATAAAAGTCAATGGAAATGATTGATCTTTTACTACTAGAACACGCTCCATCGATACTGTTCCTATAAGTCTGAGTATGCGCTACCTATTAGTGCGGCCTACAATATACAACCAGTTAACATAATCTATATAAATCTATTGATGTACTACCATATCCAAATCAGTTCGCTCAACTAGATATACCCCAGGGTTGTCAAATCATCCGACGAAATTCGACAAGATCCGAGTAGGTACGCGAGTAGTTTTAAAATGTGCATTTTATAATAATAACCTTAAAATTATAACGATATGTACGTAATTGTTCGGTAGTAACGTTTTATTTAAATTAACGTCATTACAGTATGTTGTCAACACTAAGCAAGGTAAACAAAGGTCAATTTAATCGTCATGCTCGTATCTAGTCAGGCTGACAAGACGTTTCTATAGTTTACAATTTTCCTAACAATAATATGCGTTATTATTTAAATATGTGTACTAGATGTTTCTATTAGTGGCATCCTGAATTTATATTGGTTCGGTTACATAAGGTTAAGATGAAACCCTGTAAAAAATACATTATTATTATGGTTGAATTGTTACTTTCACGTGGTTCAGGGTGCTCACAGATATATAGTAAAATACACATTTATTAGTAGAGTGAACAAATTCGAGTGCGCGGCGTAGCTAACGAATGGACTCTTGCATGCGAAGAGAGTCAGTATCCAAAGATGTATTATCGCGAACAGTGCCGTTCTGGTGTTTTTGTAGATTATGAACCGTTCTTGATGAATTATCTCTGTGTTACTGAATGAACACGGGAAATTGCCATCTCTAATCATATGTATGTAATTCGATGATGAAACTTACTGTTTTAGCGTCTTCCGTGACTTGAAAAACTTGAGAAGCGAAATTAAATATTTTTAATATAAGGTGCGTTTCCAAAGTTACTGCAAAACGCGTCCGCCGTGAGGAAAATATGTTCTTGTGTAAAGAAAACGATCGCTTTACATCTAGTGATGTTATATTTGCATAATTAAAAAATCTTTGAAACAACTTAACGCATCTGTAGACGAAGGCTTCACAAATTTGTCTAAGTGTGGAAAAATCTGAATCTTTGCCTAAAACACTTTCAAACTTAATTAGAACACACCCATTTTCTTCTACCGAACAAAGCTGTGCGTGCACATATTTCACAATTTGCAGTGATTCCTCTAACGACAGTGAAGAATTTTGTAATTTTTTTATTGCTTGCACTACTACGATGTAATTGCTGTGAATAGTTTGTAAATCACTTTTAACCTATTTTCAATTTTTTTTAGACTTGTTTTAATAGCTGCACATTCTTTCAGATTGAATAATAGAACCACCTTCTTTATACTGTCAAAATATTTATTATAGTAAAACGCCGCTTGTAACCATGTTCCCCAACGTGTAAGGATCGGTTGTGGTGGTTCAGCGGTATGAGAGCACAATCTGTTAAATTCGCGAATACGTTTTGGGAATTTCAGAAACACTACTTTTGTACTCGCAATTAGCGCATCCACCTGTGGATAACATCTACGAATTGTCTCTACCACAAGATGTAGAGCATGAATTTTACATGTAATGTGTACACACACACTGTTCCTTAAGAGACCGGCGTACAGAAAGCATGGTTGCGACACCATCTGTCATAATCATTAAGACTTGATCTCTGGATATTTAACATTTTTCCAATGTGCTTAACACCACTTTTGAAATTATTTGGGCAGTACATTCTTCTATTCGTCTAGAAGCTAATAAAATTGAAGATGATGATTGATGCGGTTCCATTTTACGCACCATAACATTAAGTACAGACACACAAGCACACTTTTTTATTTTTCTGTTCAGCCTTAATTTTATTTTCTGAATATACACGCACAGATGGTAAATAATTTCGCAACGTGGTCCTGCTCGGTAATGTAATATTGGCGTATTTGTTCCAAAATGAAATAAATGAATCGTTGTTTAACAAAGTAAAGCCAGATTACACTGAATCATCATTGTACATAAATTAAATAGGAATTGTTCGTATTTTGCGACGACACCGGTTTTGATATTATTATGGTTTGCACTTTGTACATGCCGTTTACAATGTGTTTGTGACCAATACGTTAGATATATATCGCACACTAAACATTTAATTTTTACGCCGTCGTAAGTCAAATCCGGATAATCCTTAATGAACCTATTCATTGTCTTTAATGATAGCTGCTTTCTCAATCTATGTACTTTCGATATTATTAAAAACAGAACACAGAGTACTTCGCTGCTACTATGACGTACGCTCCAAGCGGCAGCGAACTAAATACTGACTAGTGTTTTGCATGCGAGAGTCCATGCGCCGATGGTGCGCACCCGAATTTGCCTACTCTATTAATTAGTTAACATTAAAAGTAACTATTGAATAATTCCCAAAAGTTTCGACAGTATTCAGTATAAAATATGTTTGCATATATATTGAGGTTTCATCGTTATTATTACGAACTCAAGTTTTGTCGATTTCCGTTGGATGATTTCGCAACACGGGAATCCTTTTGAGTGAGCTGTACTGTATGCACCTAATACATTTAATATGTCGTTTTAAACCAAATTGAAACCTCTTAAGTGTATTAGTAGATTTAACGAATATAGCTTGAAGGAAGTTTATTCCAAATTTTTTCAATTTTAGTTGCTTATTCCTGGGCATTTGTAGGTCTGAAATTAATGAGGTACATTTTTTTCCTGATATTACTCGTACATTTCTCCATTGTGCGCGATACATTATTTTCCCACCAATCAGTTTCGCACTGGTATTATTATTATTATTATTTATTATTGGCCTTGGTTAAGCACCATTAGCCATATACTTTTCGGAAATCCTATTCGCACTGCTACAGATATGGATGGAGCAATTGTCATCTTGATATTTAAGATTTTGGCAGAGAGGACGAAAACGTCTTTTAAGATTGTATGTAACATTATTAAATCTGCCCTCATTATTCCAGCATGTTTCTGGCTCTCTCTTTGCTTTTTTTTTTATTACGTTATTATTATAAAAGAATAACATTAGGATTATTAGTAAATTTACGTGCACTTGTGCATAATGATAGATGTGCATTAGCAAATAGCTAACGATATTTTTAAGCTAAACAAAGGTAAAATAAGGTAGCTAAGCAGGTCTAAAATTACACTATTTAATTGTAATTACAAATTGATGATAAAATTTACGTCAAATATGTTGTTTCTACTAAATAGTCAATTTTCTAAAAAGAGATAATTATTAAATTCTTTAAAAATGTAGTAGTTAGCGTCCGTAGTTTTTTTTTGTATACTGGTAGCTTTAGCGTAATTACTGCAAAATAGCGTCATATTCGATTGATATCGATATATCGCTAAAAAAAGATAGCTTACAGGGTTTCGTATAACCAAAATAACAAATCAGCTTATGTGATAGAATGTACATTTCTCTAATTATTTCACTTCTATTTAAACTGTTGGCAGTGCATTACTTTTGTTAATACAGGAGAGGTGACAAAAGGTAACGAATCATTTTCTGGATAGTAGTATAGAATAGTACATGTTATCATCCGTTGCTTTACTTTGAATTGCATATTTTTCCATGCAACATATAATAAATACGCCGGCAATTACCACTTTTGTGGTTTTATGTGGAAGATGATACATAAGTTGTGTTCTAACTCTCTATTCATATACTTTCAAATTTATACAGTGTCAAACGAAAAGGGCGATAGGCACCAGATTCAAGGATCACATCAGGTCTTATCGATTTCGTAGAATAGAATCGGCAATATAAACGAAACCGGGCATAATATTCAATTAGAAAACTTTGAAATTGATTAAGAAAGTAACTTCGCTATTTAGGAATTCGAGAATTAGACGCTTACGAAACTAATTACATATAAAGCAACACAAATTTTATGAGTAAAGCGAACGGACCGTTGTCATACTCCGTTTTGTTTGATGTATTAGGGTACAGCATACACATGTTTTATTTAGGGTACTACAATGACAAGAGACTCTTTCGTCTATCTTTCCGTATTTTTCGCATGTTTTAGGGTATGTAGGCAGCAAACATAGGTATTTGTAAATAATATTTTTTCTCGAGAATAGGGACAGAACAGGCATGTTAAATTTAGAGTTATTTCTCACATCATTTGGTGAGGATCAACACATCCTCGAAACAGCTGTCCCGGATTAATTAAACTTGTGTGATGCGGAGTGTTGCGATACTTTTCTGTTGTTTGCGATACTACCCCACCGTCCCTGCTATCATTATTGTCATTTTTATCGTTGAGTAATAAATAATTGACGTATTTATATATATTATTTCGATTGTTTCAAGCAAGTGTTTAGTTTAGAACTTTTGTCATCTACCAGAAATCAAAAGATGTTTTAAATCTTCTTTCAATTTCAAATATTTTGTATGATTGTTTTAATGTTTTTGTTAACATATAAACTGTATAAATTTGAAAATATATGAAAGTTAGAATACAATCTATTTATCATTTTCCACATTCTACGACTCTGTAACCTAATGGATCTCCTCGAAATTAATTTTGCTTTTCGTGGATGCTGTTGCAATGCGGCTGGTAGTTTGACAATTACCTACATTTAAATCTGTCGATTTGCTGATGTCAACAAAAAGTAGGTATATTTGTTTTAAAGAGATTTTGGATTAACAAAAACACCGCTTTCTACGCTGTTATATACATTATTATGTACTTGTTACACATGATGTTATATTGTAATTATTGTAACAATTTGATTAAATTTCAGGACAATCGATCACAGAACCGGTATTAATTTTGATCTCTCAGAAGGTGATTTGATGCAACAACATGAACTCTTTAAGCAAGTTTGTTCGGAGAGTATAAATATTTTAAGTGAATTAGATGATCCACTGTTTGTCGACCAAGAAGAAGATGATGATTCATTCTTTCCGAAGCCCGTGATAGAGAGGGAGTTTCGTCGCAATTATGATAGCGACAGTGATGAAGATATCTCACCCTTAAGAATTAATTCGATATCGATGGATGTAGATCGTATGTTATTTTTTTTTAATATTTTTTATTTATCTAATATCTTATTTTGCCGATTAACCGATTTACTGTGTAGTGTGTGTCTCAACTTTCTGGATTCTGATTCTGATAACATCATAGAGTATGTCACGAAAACATTTCCGTATATACAAAATAATCGATATGACGTTTTTGATTTCTTCATTTGGAAATAAACCAATATAATGTGGATTTCATATGTCTATTTCTAATAGATTTCAAAATATCCGAAATGCAAATACAATTTGACGTACATTTTGACGCGATTAAATTACATACGTGCCAGTATCTACACATGGTATTACGCTTTCAACAGCCGACACAATCCGATTTTTGTTGCTACTAAAAATAATATGGGAAGATTTTCTAGGTGCAACGTATCAACTATTACATTAACAACACACCTTCCATTAACGTCTATCGTTTTATCTGCATCCAATATCCAATATTTTTCTCCTAGTTTTAACCGGATTTTACTTATTGGTTATCGAATTTCTTACATAAGTAATACTTTCCAATTGTCGAAAGTTGAAGAATATCTCATTTACAAATTCTTCGCGAGAAATTCCTCTTTGGTATTCAATACGCCTCGTACTTGCCGACTATATTTACTCCTGAAACCTAGAATAAATGGTGTAAAGCAAAATACTTATTTTTGTTAATAGCTGCGAAGATGTTGACATATTCTGAGACATTGTTTAACATTCTCAGCATTATTGAAAAATAATTAACGAAGAACTATTAGAATAAAATGAAAGAATGCTCAACCGGAAAAACGAAAATTGAATATACGTATAATAAAATATATTAAACTCTAAAAATGGTAAACGAGAAATATACCAAAAAGAAAATTTCTAAAATAGAAAAGTAACGAAATATCTATGTATGTACGTAGATATAAAGCTAAACGTTACAAAACGTTAAAAAACTAAATATTTAATACTCTCTACTCACTGACTAATAACGTGCTGCGCGCTTCTCGCCAATTGTGGTGACACATATGCGATGTGAGTTTTTCACCAAACGCTGCGCCAACGACAAACTGCACTTGACATCGCCTCTTTAATGATTATACAAAAATATACATATAAATTCGTTAAAATGTATCTGCATTCCGGATTTTTTAAAAAAGATAGTTATATCTACATTTAGGTGATTGAAAACAAAATTATAAATATCTCGAAATCTGCTAGAAATAGACATACACATGTTACGTAGGTTTATTTCAAGCGAAGAAACAAAAAATGTAGTAAAATACAGCTGCACTACTTAAAAAAAAATAAAGTGGGTCCTTGGTTCGCTACTAATTGATCAGATTGTAACACCCGGAAGTTTTGAAGGATCCAAAACATTATTTGAAAATTTTGGCCTACCATTTACACAGGACGCACAATTCTAGAATTCCAGAAGATTGCGATACCTGTCTGTAGTGTCTCGAAAGTGCTAATCTATGTTTAATGATAGTAAGCCCTTAGGGACGCCATATAACTCAAACGATGTAAATTAGGATCAGTTGTACAATGTCTGGTAATTCTATCTGATAACTATCCAATCGATATGCATATTTATTAGACGGATAAGCCTGGAGACTACATTAGTAGCTGTAATTATTGGTAGGATTGTTATCCGTGCAATAAAGCAATAAAATAAGTTCTCGTACATTTTTCTTATGAAAATAATAAAATACGTCAATAATAAATACATAAACAAATCAAGCCTTTTAAGATGTGATAAACTGATATCAACTTCCTGCTTCTATTATAAAGATTGAAAAACAGATCTATAATTTCAAACTTAGGTGAACTTAGGTGAGGTAGCGTTTAAACGGAAAGTGAGAGCTAACTAATTTCATATTATATATCTAGATCCTACTTGTAAAAGAAATTATAGGTATGACACAGGAAATTAAGTAATGCCCTCTGATATTTGTGGTCAAAGAAAAGCGACCTGTCGGCAACCAAATGCCTTCAAACCAATCGCTGACACGTTTTAAAGCACATGATTAAAATTTGGATCGTAAAGACTTTCAAAAGCCCTTTTCTCTTAAAACAGTGAAATTTAGTTGGTTTCGGTTTTACGCATATATTCGGTTCGTTTCAAGGTTTCCCTTAGTAAACGAAATAGCCACCATAACGAAGAAAGGTTCATTAATGTAAAAATCATTAAATTAGAGTAGTAGAGCTTTGCCTTAGCGCTCTATAGGGAAGTGTAAAAAAGTGGGAACTAAACTTTTTTTTTTGCATGTAATAAACATTATCATATATCATAACATCACTAAAACAGCATTTAGGTATTCTGATGTAGAACTAGTTATATTATTTTGGTATCTGTGGCTACTTATTAAAAATTAATTGAAATGATTTTAAATTTCAATAAACACAATGCCGTTATATGCAGAATTACAGACACGAAATTTTTTTTTATATAAGATATGTATGAGATTTACTAGAGGGCTGATATTCGATACCTACAAATATACATAGTATATATTAGGAATTGATTCGTTCCTCCCGGCTCGCCTGTATAAATGTATGTGTACAGTAATAATATATACAGAGTGTCTCACTGGGAACGATCCATAAATGAAAATTGGAAAACTCTAAAAACTCGCCTGTACACTATAGTTGATATGTGCTATTGAACTAAAATATTGTTAATAATCTGACACTTCCAGTTACACCGGGAATAACTGTCAGTAGTAGCTTTGTTATTAATGTGGAACATTATTACATTTTTGAATTCTCAATTCAATTTTAAGGTTTGTTTGACATAACAACTATGTCGGTATTTCTAATCATATTTAAAATATTTGGCTTTTTTGATGGAAACTTTTATAACTGTATTTATAAGTATTTAACTTGAAAATTTGAAGTTTTACAGAACTGTTGGCCATATAGGATCTGAATAAAATTTTCAAAAACGTTATACAGCGTGAGCGACACGATTAAACTTTCAAATCGAAAAAGTTCCTGGTGAGACAGCTTGTATAAAACTCTACACCTGAAGAGTAATGAATTACTTCAACGTCTGTTTGCTGATTTAAAAAAGTATTACGTATAATTTAATTTGTATGCATAAACACATTGTATTAAAAGTCTAAAAATGTTAAGGTTTGAGACTATATAGTGTTTGTATTTTTTAAAATTATATATTACAGCTTGGTCGCCTCCTGAGGCAAATTCTTCGAATGATCCCTGGGGAAGCGTAAATGAAGAGGTGAAAGCAGACAATACGGGTTGGGCTGATTTCTCATCGGCGAAGTTCGATAATTTCGAGCAGGTCGATAGAAAAAATGCAACGGAAACAAAAAAGCCAGATACTGAACAACAGAAGAAACAATCAGCGGCGAAAACAGATTTAAAATTAAAAAATTTAGAAATTAATAGTAATATAGTAGAAGCAAATGAACTTAAAAAAATAAGTAATGAAAGTATTGAAACAATTGCTCAAGTTGCTAAAGATAGTCTAGAAGAAAAAAAGTTACTAGAAGCATCGGGTGATCAAGCCAAAACAGATGCATGTACTGTACCAACTGTTAAGGAAATGCCATTAGTGTAAGTATTTATATATTATAAGATATTAGGAGGTTTTGATTTGGCATGATATACACTTTTGGGTTATGAACCCATATATTTTGAAATTCTCTTCTTTCAAACATTAAATTATCAAAGTCTATTGCTTCAAAAAATGTAAATTGTGAATGCGATGCGTGTAAAGTAAATTCATCCATCGCTATGAATTTTTATACCATATTTTCGACTTAGGAATTAGTATAATTTTTTATAAGTTGTCGTAATGCATTTTTTCATCTTCTAAATCATTATCTTTCGTTCTATTCAGTCAGAAATTGCGCCTACAGTACCTTGACACATCTTTTAGACCAAAGCATTCAAAATGTGTATATTTCTGATTTTCTTGGAAATTTCAATAACAATTGCAAAGAAATCTTTTACAGATGTTGACTAATATCTCCACACAATAAATGTTGTATACGGGCTAAGCATCCCAAACTAAAACACTCCCATATTTTGTCTTTTGGTTTTCCCATCTTCGTTTCACTAATTATTAACATACTTAAATCAAACCACTTCCAATAATCTCAACCAAATACACCGAAACGCCCTTCTCACGCCGTCACTTTCAAAGCTTCAGCTTTTGGTAGTTTGCACTATATATTATAGGTGAGTGTTAGCCAAGATAGTTCTAAGTGAAAATTGACCTCCATAGCACACTCCAGCATGGTTTTCATGGGTTTCGTGACACATAAACTTGCCAGTCGTCGTATGTCATTCAGCCGTCTTATTGCCTCTCCGTGTAAGGACTTTACGCACTATTCTAGTAGCCCATGAGTTGCTATGAGTGGGTTTGTTGCATTTAATGAAACATTTTAACTTAGTACGGGTTTTGAGGTTCTGAAAATTTTCTATTTAAGAAGAAGGTTGACATCATCGATGCGAAAAATTTTACGTTTTAATAAACGTAATATAATTATTAGAGTTCAAACATCTAGTTTGCATTACTTATTTACAGCTATGGATTGCAATGTAGCGCATTATTAAATTAAAATATTATTCCATTAAAATCAGTATCTTATTATAAGCTCCATGTTAATTGACTACGTAGACGAATTCTTCAGAAAACGTAAATGCATTCAATTAATTTTCTTGTGAGCGAAATCCAGGAAATTTGTAAGAATAGTCAAATCTGATACTGTAATTTTAACAGCGATCACAGTAGCTGTTATCATATACACTACCGTTCATATATTTGGTGACGATTAAAAAATACAGATTTTTTTTAATTCGGATAAAAACAAAAAATCATTTGTAATTTAATTTACTTCTGTACATTGAGTATACTATACAAAACTAAAAATATTCCAAAAAGAAATGTTGTACTAATTATAATTAGGTCTATACGGATTTTTCGTCTATATGTCCACCCTTTGACTTAATTACTGCGGTACATATTCGTGGCATTCTTAGAATTAAAGATTTCAAAAATGTTGCTGGGATCTCGGTCCATGCTTGCTGGAACTTTCTCCATAAATCTTGTGAACTAGTCACTCCTTTTTGGCGAATCCTTCTGTCCAGTTCATCCCATATTAATTCGATAGGCGACAGATCAGGAGACTGTTGTGGCCAAATCATTCTTTTTAAACGATCTTCTTCCAGAGATACTAGATAGTTTCTGTATATACGAGAAGAATGCTTAGGGTCGTTATCCTCTTGAAACGTAAAGTTTCGACCTCGTAATCGTTTCCCCACTTGGTACAGCATTCTCTTGTAATATTTTCAGATAGCCCTCTTTAAAAAAGTATTCCTGTATTCTTACTAGATCATCTACAGCTGTTCCCGCAAAACAGCCCCAAACCATTACGTTACCTCCACCGTACTTCACTGTAGGTAAAATACACTGTTCACTAACTCTTTCACCAACCTGTCGCCTAACAAACGTCCTCCGTTTGGAGCCAAATGTTTCAAATTTGGACTCATCTGTCCACAGCACGTTGCACCACTGTTCGAATGTCCAGTGTCTGTGTTCTTGTGCCGCAATTAATCTTCGTTTCACGGTCGAATGCGAAATAGGATTTCTTCGTGAAACATTGACTTGCTGCGTTATTTCCGGAGCCATTAGGAATCTGTTTCTTTTTGAAACAAGAACCATGAACTGAGCTTCAGCAGTGTTCTTTTTACGTCCAGAACGTTTCTTATCAGTCAAAGAACCCGTTTCCGCCACCCGTTTTAATGCCATTTTTCGGTATTTTTATTTTTTTTCGCAATAACTGCCATTGGGTATCCTTCATTACGTAAAGTAATAATAGCAGAACGCGTTTCGATGGAAATTTCTTTTCGTTTTGCCATTTTAGCACCACCTGTTTATTACGATAGTTAAATTTAAACAACTACTATCAAGATCGATTTTCTTTTAAATACAAGACGATATCTGCTTTGTTTGTTGTACCAAGTGTTCTATGAATTTCACATTATTCCTTTGTGGAAATATTCGACAATATTTTACGTTTATAACCCCATAAAAGGGATTAAGAGGAATTTTGCCTGAGGCTGCGGTAGAATATAAATGCTTTATAAATTTGATGGGATAGAAGAGAATACTGTTGTAAATTATGTTCATACATAAAACACAATCAATTGTCAATATTTCAATTTTGCTTATTTTTCGGAGTTTTTCTTAGTCGTCCCTAAATATATGAATGGTAGTGTATGTATTGTTGTACTCTCGAAAAAACCTAGGTTACGCTTATCAGATTTTTCTCCAAAATACCCTATAAAACACTGAAAATTACACATCCGTGCTATGCAATTATACAAATGGACGATTAAAAAGCCGATCCATCCAAGAATACCAAATTTATTAATAATCACGCAATAAATATATTCACATCTAATAATAACCTAACTTTTGATTTTATTTAAAGCGGTGCTACTAAAGATGGAGACACCGTTCCCGCACAAACAGATTCATCAGAAGAAGCATTCAAGCAAACAGCAGTTGATATAACGGAACCTAATAAAGAGGGCGTGTGAGATTAGCTATCCCGCCACATATCATATGGGAAACAAAACGAATGTTAGTGTGAATGCCATAAGGATTGATTGTTTGTATAGTATTTTGTAATTACTACATTTTAACCATCACCTTTCTTTATATACGTATGAACAATTTTATTTTTTATGTATTATTCATCTAGCAATATACTGAACGGCGCAGATATTCTTGTATAATCTTATTTGTTTCTCGTCCATTTTATTTATTGAATTTTAATTTTTTGAACGCTGTTTTATTCTACATTTTTGCGAAAGAAAGGAATTTGTAAAGAGATTTATAAATGTATAAATAGTTGTATATTTTATAGAATGTAATTTACTTGCATAACACGTAATCAAAACTGAAATTATTTTCACATAGAAGCAATGATTATAGATAAGTATTGAAACTTTAAAATGATTTAAAATTTATTAAAGAAATTGTTTTACATAAAACATATTAATTATTAATAATTATTTTTGATCCATCAACATACTGTTCCAATTTTCTTTTAAAACGCTTCGGTAACCTAATTTTAAAAACTGGTACTATTAAACTCTGCAGGATACGCAATTCATTAAATTCATATATATATATATAAGCTCCAGAACAAATATAAATTAAAACCTTTCGTCTTTTTATCTTTTCTGATACTCATCACACTTAGCTAGTCCTAAATAAGAATTAATTTTCTCTGGGTGTAATTAATGTTAAATAGTTACTTATTAAGTTGTATTGCGTTGAATGTAAAATAAATAACATAATCGAAATCAAATGAGTTAGCAGACTATTATATATATTGCCGTTGTATTGTATACTCCTTGTTTTTTGGTAGTGATAAATCGTAGTTAGTATTACTTGATGAGTACACCTATGTATTAAGACTATATTTTTTTAATGATATTTTTTCATAGCTGTTAGATGTATGTATAGATGACATCTATAGTATTTATAAATTGTGTTTATTTATCTCTTTACAAAGATATAGTGTGTAAACAAATATATCCGAAGATTTTGTGCATTTTCCTATTTTATTTATGTATAATTTATATCACTTTGGCACAAAATCTGTTCAGTATTGTGATATGAATCTTATCCCATACATAAACGCAAATTAGAAAAAGTTAGTTACTTTATCGTGCCTGTTGTTGCAATCACAAATTATAACCAAATATTTTCGAATGGATATCGAATTTTGGGTACCCTTAAAAGTAGGTCGGTGATAACATTTACTTAATATGTAGCTTAAATTTGTAATTTAATATACGCAATTGTATTTCTGTACGATTTTAAAGTACAAATGGTTTCACGTGCGACCAAATAATGGTTAAGTTTTTTTGTTCTACAAATTTTATTATTTCTGTCAAGCAGTGCAACTATAACTTCTGTGATTATAGATTGTGACAAAATTTCCTATAAACATTTTATGTTAAATATGTCCCTCATACTACAGTGCCTAGGCATTATTGTATATTTTTGAAAACCATCCAATTAATTGTTAACCATTTTATTTCCATTGTACTTGGTTTCAATAAAAGTTTGAAAGTACAGATCACTATGTTTTCCCTTTCAAATCATTAATTATTTAAGCAATGCTTGTGAAATGAAAAAATTCACGAGGTCAAAGTGAATTGAATATTGAAGCTACATTTCCTGTATCTTTTTTTTTTTTGCGTGTAGCCTTTGGTAATGCTATAGACTATTTTAAATATTTCCAAAACTAGTACGAACTTATTGAAATAACGGTTCGATTCAGATACATCGCGCTTTGTGAAGGTTTAGTTCAGTCAGGAAAACTCATTTGAGTCAATTTAATAAAAATAAAGTAGCAAACGATTTAAATTGTACACGTATATACATAAGCGGGCGGCAAGGTTGATTTATAAATTTCCGTCCGCTCGCTCAGCCATATACCGCAAGCATGAGTAATAGCATGTGCGTACATCCGTACAAAGTTGATTAAATTTTAACATTCTGCCGTTGAGTGAATTCGAAATATATGTATATTCTTTTCTATTCTCTCGAAATATTAAGAAAGTGGAGCCCTCCAACGAAGATTCTTTTTAATTGATTTTTGAATAATCGTTCATCTGTATTGTTACTGATGGAGCACACCAACTTTTCCGACTGATAGATATAATTTATCTATTAGCCGGCCGAAAAATTGTATATTTTTACAGCGCGTTCGGTAAAAGAGGCAATATATTATATGCAGAGTTTTTTTTAACGTATATCATTCGTGATATGTGTAAAATAAAGCAAATACACCAATTGGTAAATCATTTGTTTAGTAACAACAGGAAACGCAAAGAAAACTAAGCTGTAAATTAAAAAACCTAATGAAAAAGGAAAACAATTATAACGGTATACAGCGATAAAACCAAACTAGATATATTTAAAAACAATAATCAATAAAAGTTCTGGCCGATGATAAAACATAAATGGAGAAAAGAGAATACAAATAGAACATCTAATGGGTAAAATATAAATGCAAATTCTCATATTTAACTGAAACTGAGAATATTCATTTTTCCGCGTGGTTTATCGCTTTTTTTTTCCATTAGGGTGTTTCAGCGCAAGCTTTTGGATTCCCATTTTAAATTTCTAATATTTTTTATGGTGGTCAATAAACATATTCATTCTAATTTATACAATTTATTAGATAAACTTAACCAACATATACGATATTTTTTCTCTACATCGTTCGAAAATAGTAAGTGCTATGAGAACGTAGTTAAAAGGAGTGTAACATCACGTACTATCGTCGTTCGATGTTTTCAAACTTTCTATTACTATTATTATTATAGTCGGGCCTCAGGTGACACAGATACCATTGGTCATTGCGATCTAAATAGTTCTTATAACAAAATGCTCTTACAATAAACAATACAAGGAATGACTTGCTGAAATATTGGTGTCGTGTATGACTGGTAGCAGCACATTTATAGAATGTTCTGCCGTCTCTAGATCTTCTTGGCATAGACAACAGACTTGGTTTTCAGCTTTTCCTAGTTTGAGTAAATGACATTTTAGGGCTATAAGACCTGTCACAAAAACTGCCAGTAGTTTCAAGTCCTTTGCTGAACGATAGCGCTATTGTTGCTGCCTTGGGACTCGCCGCAAAGTAACCTGGTTTTTGCGTCCCAGTTGCCTTAAATGGTGTACACATGTATGAGACCAGATACGTATGTGTAGGCCTTAATAGCCTTTAGAATTGTCTGGTTGTCACTGAATATGTTTATAATTGCGCCTTGTATCCCTATCTCGAGATTCGGCGCACAGGTTGAGCAGAAATCTCTGCTTGATATATGTTGGTGTAGATTCCTGTAGGCATTTTTAGGTGATAGTTAGGACCACTGATGCCTATACCTGTTCCAACACATTCTATTCTAGAGCCTTCCATGTACCGTACCAGGGCACCTCTTTTACTTAGAGGTTCGCTGGATGCCTACTTGGTTTGCAATGATCATCTTATAAGGTTGATTAAAATTGTGTTGCATAAGGATCGTATCCTTTGCAATGTACATCAGACGATTTATATTGAGATCTTCCAGGATTTTGAGATCCCCTCTCAGGTCTCCAGGCTGCAACCTCTTCATTCTACAAAGAGTGAGAACACTCAATACAGCCTCGGTGTTCCAGAGAACTTACAACGTTACTGTGGGACAGGTTCGTATTGCACTTGTAATGTTGAGACATACAAGTTTCTGAATTTATTAAAGCTTTTGTTGCACAGTCCTCCGAGTTGTTTTTGTTTGTTAACCACAAGGTCAAGTGAGGCTTAAGACCCCAGTTATTACCGAGCAGCCTACGGCATACTAGTGATGCTGTAGTTGCTTTTTTCTATTAGTTGGATATGTGGAAATTCCATGATAATTTTGTGTTGAACGTCACTCCTAACTACTTAACTTAATCGCTCAAGCTAATGGTTTTCCCTTCGATGGTAGGTGTTTTTAGCCTGATTTTTCTTCCCCTTGTAAAAAGGATGATCGTAATCTTTTGATGTTTTATGTATAAGCTATGATTTTGACATTTATTAAATTTTTGGAATTTTCTATGTGCAATATGCTATGGTTATATTATAATGATAAAATATCGCAATAATAAAGTAAGAGTGAACACATTTCAAATCAATTTCAATATAAATACACTGCGTCCATGGTTTTGGTGCACAAGCGGAAAAACTTTTTTATTCTACATTTTATGAAAAAAGGTTATTCTTGACGAAAGTTTTTGCTTGCTTTAAAACCATTAGAAAACATATTAAAATGCAATGATTACCTTCTGTATGCATATAAATGTTGAAAACGCGTCTGCTTACTTTCAAAAATTTTGCAAGTTCAAATTATTGTTGATAATCGCACTGCCTTGAAATCCTGTTAACATTTAATTGTTTGCTTCAAATTTTAGTGTCACGACATTTGCAATCACGGGGATCACAATTGTGCCAACATTGGAACAAGGAATTTATTTTATTAAGTGTTATGGAATTGGTGATATTTCATATCAAATAACGAAAAACGAATTTAACGTTAAATTCCCCGGCATTAATATGCTACTAATTCTTTGAAAAAGCATGTTAAGAAATTTGATGAAACTGGCTCTGTTAGAACGAAGAAAACAAAGAAACAATACAATGAAGATGATGCATTAACTGTTCTAGACATGGAATCTGTATTAGATGATCCAACAATATCACTACGTAAGAGAGCGGCAGAGTTGGGTGTAAGCACGAGCTTACTGCAAAAAGTCTTTAAGGAAACTAAGACACCCATTCAAACCCAAATTTATTCATACTCTGGAACCCCCGGACGATGCGTTTAGATTAGAATTTAGTACTTGGGTTGGAAAAAATGTTATACGGGATCAATTTTTCCATTATAAAATTTTGTTTTCGGATGAAGCTACTTTTACTGTTAATGGTTATGTGTCATCCCAAAATTAGAGATGTTGGGCAGAAGAGAATCCAAATTTTCGTATTAATCGGAAAAACCAGCGTTATAAGAAAAAAATGTGTGATGTGGAATTTTATTCAATAAAATTTTTGGCCCCTTTTTTTTGAAAACAATTTAAATCAACGTAATTATTTGGATATGTTACAAAAATTTGTTTTGCCATCGTTGGAGGATATTAACAGAGATGCAGTCTACTTTCAACAGGATGTATACCCTGCGCATTCAACTAATCTAATTAGAAACTGGCTTGACGACCACTTTCCTGAAAGGTGGATCGGTCGTTTTGGACCTATTCATTGGACAGCTTGCACGCTCGATTTAATGGCGATGGATTTTTATTTTTGGGGGCACAGAACAAAGAAATAAGATTTCAAGATACTTAATAATAATAGCAAGGACTGTGGCATAATATGGTAAACAACACATAAGTATCGGCACCCTCCGCACCACACAAATTTAATTTATTATATTATAATATAATAAATAGTCCGGGACGGCCGTTTCGAGGACACGAATGGTCCTCATCATCAACCAGTGACCAAATGATGTGAGAAAAAAAACTTTTTCTAAAACTAAACATGCATATACTATCCCTACTTCCTTGAAAAGATATTCTTTACAAGTGCCTATTTCTACCTCCTGCACGCCTTGAAGCTACGACTTGCGAATAATAACATGCATGAACTATCCCTTCTTCCAAGAAGAAATATGGTTTTACATGTGCCTAATTCTACCCTCTGCGCGCCTTGAACTACGACATGCGAAAAACATGGCCAGATGGATGGGAAGATCTCTTTTATGACCCAAAATATAAACAAGTGCCAGCCTACTGCAAAAGGTCAAAAAGGACAGAGTATGACAACGGTCCGTTTTCTCTGTTCATCAGATTTTTATTACTTTTTATGTAAACTGTCTTGTACGCATCTAATCATTCAGTCACCGGTTGATGATGAGGACCATTCGCGTCCTCGAAACGGCCATCCCGGACTATTTATTATATTACTATATAATAAATTAAACTGGTGTGGTGCGGAGGGTGCCGATACTTATGTGTTGTTTACTACTCAAGATACTTGCATAGAAATAATCATTTACCACAATTGTGCCGGTTTATGTGACGCGATAGAAAAATGTTAAAATACTACGTTGTCTTTTGTGGAGTCATTGTAAATTGTGAACGATGTACACGCATTGCTGTATGCTACAAGTGATATAAAGAGTATGTGTATTATGGAAAATATCTAAGTTATAAACAAAGATTCTGATTTTACTGGATTAATACAAATTGCTGATGATGCATCTGATCCATTATTTATTTATAAAGATTCTTTTCCGATATATACTTTCATTAAACCTTAATCAGTAATACAATATGTATGTAAAGGTGTACAGATAATTTCAATTTATTATGCAATTGTTATTAACCATATACATTTGAATGATTATTCTGAATCAGATTCTGATGACAGGTCCGATGATGATGATGCATGTGCTGTTACGATAAAGTCTTCAACAATATTATTCACTCTATACATCTTACTTTTTCCAATAACATGTTTGATACAATTTCTCCATGGGTCAGTGCTCACAATGTCTTCAATTAGTAATGTTTTTACCTGGATAATTTAAGTTTTGTTAGCGCCCACATAATGTTCCAACTGTTCTAACAAATAACATGTTATTAGTATCATTTCATACAATGAAGGCGTTGTTGTCCTTCAAATAAATAATAGCAAATAGAGCTCTAAAAGGAACTATTTGAGACAATTACAAGCCAAGAATTTTTCGCCATCCTATCGCAATGTGCAAAAGCAGATTTACCACTAAGCCTGTAGAAACGAGTAGCGATTCATGAAATTAGCAAGGATTAGATAGACTCGTGTTTATTCGTGTCGGGCGAATGGGTTCGTGTTGCCTACTGGTTTGGCCGAAAGTCGATGAAACACGAGTCTGTTTAGTCGCAGCTTTGTGATGCGCATGGAAAGTGTACTCGTTTCTGCAGCCTTATATATCATATAAATAAAACATAGATTGGAGGGGACTGCATGATTCACCACCGAAACATTTTTTGTATTCATGTACCATAACCGGGAACTTCAAACCAATAGGTGAAACCCTGTTTTAAACACTAGTGCGTGATGTTGGTACTTACTGAATATAACAAAAATAAAAGTTACTAAACTAAATATATAACCTATAAGTGCAATATAAAGCAGAATGGCATTTAAATAGATGGATTGTAATTCTAAGGTAACTCACGTGAAAACATCAATGTTCTACTTAAATTGATTTAAATAAATACCGATTGAATTGAGAAGTACTGCCAACTTAAAAAATGTTGTAACTAATCTAATATAGCTACATATTTATTTTTTCATTAAAAGTACTTGTTCTTTGTACAAGAAATATAATACAAACTTCGTGCGTGAAACATTTTCCAAATTCGCAGCCATAAACCGGCTGCCCATTTGTGAAATGTCTTTTCAAGCATTTGGCTGACAATAACTATTCCTTATAGCTCGTAACTTAAGTATTTTAAATTTAGAAATTGGTGACATTGGGTACAAATTGGAAATCAGCGCCACCTAACTAATCTTAGTGTTTTTGATTTTAGACACTATTAAGTAGTTTCGTTTTTGACATTTTCCCCCCAGCCACATTCATCATACCTTATTTTTTGCAGGTAGTTCGTATGCCTAATCTGTAAGCAATTTTGAATAGTTTAAAAAGAAAGGAAACTGAATTGTTTCGTGAAATTATATTTTACAATAAATCAGATAAAAACATGGTAAGTTGTATTAAGTATTAAGACACAATACAAGTCAAATACTTAGAACATATAAGCGTATCTATAGTGTCATCTATTCTTTTAGAAACCTTTAATGCTTCACGGTCACGAACGTGCCATTACTCAAATTAAATATAATAGGGAAGGAGATTTATTATTTTCTTCTTCAAAGGACAATAAGCCAAATGTTTGGTATTCTTTAAATGGAGAACGGTTAGGGACATTTAATGGACATCAAGGTGCAGTTTGGTGTATCGATGTTGATTGGATGACCACTAAATTCATGTCTGGTGCTGGAGATAATACATTTCGAATATGGGATTGTGAAACTGGAACTGAAATTGGAATGATGAAAACAAATTCATCAGTTAGAACATGTAATTTTAGTTTTTCTGGGAATATGGCTGCCTTTACTACAGATAAAGCTATGGGTCATAATTGTGAAATTTTTATCATGGATGTACGAAATGTTGACGAAAGTTTTTCACATGCAGACCCGATACTTAGAATACCTATTAATGGTCCAAGGGTATCAGCCATGCTATGGGGAGCTCTAGATGAAACGTTAATAACCGGACATGAAAATGGAGAAATAATTCAATGGGACATTAAAGTAAGTGCAATAAGTTAATGTTGCTAATGCGAAACCGTTATATATTTAAAACATAAATCTTATATATATTAAAATCATAATGATATGATTTGGGTATTTCAGTTCAGGCTATTTTAATTTTTGAGAAAATTTGAGATTTTAATAAATCGATAGATTCTAAAAGATGGTAATCGGTACTGTTGCTAAGTTTGATTCATGTTATTTCAAAGTCTTTAAATGGCACGAGCTGTATATTTTTCAAAAACGAAATTATTGTGAAGGTTTTTAATTACGAATAAAAATAATCTCAGTATGCACCCTTCTCAGACAAAGAAGTAAAACCGTAGGCTCCATGTCCATATGATTTTGCTACGTTAAAAATCCCTACTGGAGATTGAAACACTTACAGATTCGGCAAAATTTTGGTAGGGTTGGCTAATGAACACAGTAATCCATGCCCAGAAGTGTAAGGTGTATTTGTTATATTTAAAAATTTAAATTTTGGCAAGACATATTCTTATTCTTATCGATAAATGTTTTCAACAGCTTTAAAACATTATTTCTGGTTGACATTTTAATCACAATCTATTACAGTCACCGATGGCATTTATCAAAGAGAATAAAATATGTCCATGCTCCAGTTATCTTTATTAGAGCCGTTAAAATAATTTTTTTGCTGTTGTGCCTCAAATATTATTTTTTGGGATATTTTTGGGGTGTGTATTACAAATTGCATTTATTCTGAGACTGCTGTGTATTGAAATTTACCTTGAAGAACATCAATACTGCTCTAAGCGCCATTGTTGCAATTCGGCCACAACTATGGTACAACAAAGCAAAGGTGAGGGCTATAAAGGGGTCATTAAGACAAACCGAACACTGGAATAGCAGCGAGCGAGCACAAATGGGCCGGAAAACGTTCTTATTATTAAAACATAAAATTAAGTATGGCAGGCATTCTAACTTTGCTGAGAAATATTAAATGGAACTGGTTACTTACCACAAATGAACTATGTAATTACTGTTATGATTATTTTACCTAGCACAGGAAACAATTACAGCAACCTGTTTTTATTTGTGGGTATATTACAGGTGAATAGCTATAAATGTGGTTAATAAACCAGTATCAGCAACACAATCTAATTGGACGATTTTACTTAGTGTAGAACTATTTGAGGATTGCTATTTACAATTAGGTCTCCAAAATACCAACAGCTTAACAATATTAATTATAAAAAGACAAGGTTTTAACAAATCAGATGATATTTCAGGCAATTGAGAATTGTTTGTTGATTGATAGAACAATATCCGCTAATTTTTGTTTTTTTTTAGACTGGGAAAAAACTTCATACCACAAAAGAACATGAACATTTGATAAACGACATGCAGATGTCAAAAGACTCTACAATGTTTATTACAGCATCGAAAGATCACACAGCCAAGTTGTTTGATTCTGATAATCTAATGTTATTAAAGACCTACAAAACTGAACGTCCAGTAAATTCAGCGGCAGTTAGTCCAATTTTGGAACATGTTGTTCTTGGTGGAGGTCAGGATGCAATGGATGTCACCACCACATCTGCAAGAGTTGGGAAATTTGATTCTCGCTTTTTCCATTTAGTTTTTGAAGAAGAATTTGGTAGAGTAAAAGGACACTTTGGACCTATTAATAGTGTAGCTTTCCATCCTGATGGTAAAGGCTATAGCTCTGGTGGAGAAGATGGTTATGTTCGTATACATAATTTTGATCCTTCATACTTTGAATATGGTTTTGATTATTAAAAATATGTTTATATATTTTTTCCATTAAAACTAGTAAAAAATATAATTACTTTTCGATTTGATTTTCCCGTTAAAATAAAGATTGACAAGTCGAGATGTAACGTAGAGCAAAAGCGTGGAACCGGTTTAACATTCGGAAATTTGGTATGTGACCAGAATCAACGAGCCGTGCGTCAGCAATAAGTTTCAATTGTTTACTGTTTATCTTTCCCATGCTTTAAGGTACAAGACTAACATGATCTTTTATGACAGTATTCCGTTTCTTTTCTTTGTTCAACAGCTCCTTCAGATTTTTAAGCGTTTAAAAGTACGTCGCATAAGATTTTTTTTTTTTTTAATAAATTGCGGCAAGCAAAATGCTTGATTTTTACAAGTTTGTTTTTGTTCCGAAAATCGCTATAACAACGTATGGCTCTATTGACGGTTGGCGATAAAAGTACTATATTTTTTATTTGGAAGTGTACTAAGCAAAATTGCCAACAATCTACATTTGCTAGAACCGTCACTTTATACGAAACATTGTTTTTATTGAATGTCCGCCACTTTGCCAACGTAGAGGGAAGAAAGGAAAATTGAAAACGTCACGAAGGGTTGAAAAACGACACCCTATGTTGAGGAATCTGTTCTGAATAAAACGAAAATCGCAAAGACGGTTTTAGGTGCAGATTCAACTGACAACATAGTTGTCACCCATGATAATTGTGCTAAAGATTTATACATTGTTAACATAGATACTAAGCTTCAAACATTTTCATTTCAAACTCCTTCAACTTCAGGAATTAATATGTATACATTATTTAATGCGTATGGATTTTATATAATTGCAGAGCAGCGTATTCTGAAATTCTTGGGCGCTCTAACTACATTTTTGTAAGTGGTCAAATATCATGTATAGTGCAGTTTTGTTAAAAATTCAGTTACCCATTAGTATGTGCGTGAAAACGTTTATTAGATTATTCTTATCGCTGCTTATAATTATATAGCTATAAATCTGCACGAGTTTATAAAATAGACCAACTTGCAGAGAATTATGGCCATAAAGTCCTGCGTCTGAATATATATGTATATTGAAAGGTTATATATTTGAGACGTTGGAGAAAGTGATTGCACAATTGAATACGCAAAATCAGTGTGGCTTGTATAGGTACCATTGAAACAATAACTTAGAAAAAGACGATAGAGCATCTGGATAGGAACAAGAATATACAGAAGTGGTGAGATGGAGAAGAGGAAATTGATTGTAAAGAACCTCATATAGCTACACAAAGTGAAAGGGAAGAAGAGTTTGGATTATCAGATTAATTTGCATCGTAACTTGCAATATTTTATCAAACAATGAAATTGATATCGTGTATTACATTATATATAATGTTCGTAATTTTAGAATAATTATAGCTAGCATGTTTCATTGAAAAATTCTATATACCATTCAAACTGTACAGAAACACGTCTGACACGAAGAACGTCTGTAAATATATCTTTCCTTTTTGTAATTATATTTAATCTTTTATAATGGATGTTTAGGTCTATAAAGAGTATTAAATTATTTGTATGTTTATTGCTTAATTTTATCCTACTAATACTATTTGACACAAATATAGCACATATGGTATTTTCCTGCTTTAAAAATACGTAAATCTAATATTCATTAAAGAAATAACCCTGAAAAGGTATTTGAAATACCTTAATTTCGTGAATAAATTAGATAGATACCTCAGAATTTGTAATTGTAGAACTGCACGGCTCCAACAGTGCACTCGTACATGCGCATTAACTCTAGAATTGCCAGAACAACAATTGCGGGTTCCAACAAAGCTATAAAGAATATTGTATAAATCCGTAATAGCGTTTGTTTCCTCTTTTCCTCCTGTAGCATTTATTCAATAAGGCAGTGTGGACGAGAGATTAATAAAAACAATTCAAATTTATTTATTTTTTTATTTCAATCAGCACACTTTAATCAGCAAAAAAAGGCAATCATTTCAAATATAGTAATGTTAGATTTATATAGTAAATTCATATTTTTTTTAATTCTAAAAATCAAAAATATCCACTTCAGATACTGCATACTGTTTCATATATTAACTTGTAGATTATAAAATAATATGTATAGGATTTTTGGAATGCATCTACATGCAAGTAAATTTTATTAAAATATTCAATGCTATATACACATAACGAGTACATATTATTTTTTGTATACCATCAAAACAGTAGCCTTTTTGAAAGTGTTCCTCCTTCAGCAGATTCTAATAGTTTTCGTTTTAGTGAAGGTTTTTCTTGGTCTTTGAGCTTTCTAATATTTTGTGGTAGAGGTAACTTAGGCCCATATGTAGGTGCAGGCTTATTACTAAAGAAAGGCATCTTCAATGTTTCTGTGCAATTCAGTCTCTTATTTGGATTTAATACAAGCAGTCCAGATATCACATCTAATAAATCATCTGCAGCTGCAGTAAATATGTGTTTTAGTGGTACTGGCTGAAATGGCTTAAACTCCATATAGTCGGATAAGGATTTAAGGCCTGGCCAATTTTCTTCCGTTGGGTTTCCAAAGACTTGAAAAATCTTCGTTAATTGATCTAAATCTGACTCACCTGGAAAGAATGGTACCCTCAGTAGCAACTCGGCTAAAATACAACCAACAGCCCACATATCAATGTAAGTGCTGTATTGTCTTGCACCAAATAATAATTCGGGGGCCCGATACCACCTTGTAACCACTTGATGTGTATTAATTCTGTTTGGCGAGCCATATAATTTTGCCAGGCCAAAATCTCCTATTTTTAGAATACCATGTGCATTTACCAATAAATTATTAGGTTTCAAATCCCTGTGTAGAATCCAATTTAAATGTAAATATTCTAATCCTTGTAAAGTTTGTGTCATATACGATTTAATATTAGCTGTTGTAAGAATGATAGTGTTGTCTTTAATTATAACTTCTAGATCTGTATCCATAAAATCAAATACTAGAGATACATTCGAAACGTGCCCAAATACATCTAGCAAGCCTATCAAATTACGATGATTCAGTTCTTGTAATATCTTAATCTCCCTTAAAGCTGTTCGATTGATACCATCCTGAGCTTCAATTCGACTGCCAATTTTGATTTTTTTCACGGCAACAATAGTATCTGTTTCTACATCCCTTGCTCTGTATACAGTAGCAAATTGGCCTTCGCCTAAAAATTCTATCTTTTCATACCTTTTCAATTTCGAGTCCATAATATACTAAGTTTATTATTAGAAATTACATGACCGTTGTAGAATAACTTGTTAAAAATAATTGTCAGCTGCGTTCGGAATACCTTCTAAAAAGTCTGTAACACACCGCGCTCTAATATATTATATTTTTCGACACTAAAATTACCAAGGTTAACTGTTCATTGGGGGGTAATAGCACAGAATACCACACCACCAACTACATAAAAATAAATTATCGTATAAATTGGAGCCAGATATCCGTACAAAAACACCCACAAATATTGGAGGCAAATTTGAATTACCGTGGGGATAAATTTGAATATAGTTTATATTTCGGAAGGTTCATGTAGTTGTCATCATGCACGCTAAAAGCTGTGGCAATAAATACTATTACTTTAGTAGAAATGCTTGCTACCACAATTTCTAGCATGTATAATATCTAGAAAGTATGAAATATGAAAAAAAAAACATTAAAGGAATTAAGAAATTTGGTTTTCTTTTATTCGGAACACATAATTTATTTGAGTTTGATTCTATAAGAAAATATAATTGTACATAGTAAGTAGTGTATGCACAAGAAATTATCATATGAATGATACTGGACTAAATGTGTAATGCAAAACTAAGCTTTAAGTGCAATATATCAAAGTTGTTAAGTACCAAAATGAGTATTCACAGAGTTTGAAGATATTTATTCTTGTTATTATCGAATCAAAAGAAAATGCAAAACATAAAGAATTAATTAATTATATAATAATTAATTCGGGACGGCCATTTCGAGGACGCGAATGATCCTCATCATCATTCGGGCACCGCTTGATGATGAGGATTACTAAATTCTCTAATGGACGAATCAATTTTTTATTACGAGATACGTCTTTAAAATCAATGAAATCGTTCCGGAGCAATTCGGCTGCGCTGGTTATTTGTCCATACAGATGCACTGCACTGTACCTATCTATCAATACAGTCTCAGCTTTGTCGTTATTTCATCAGCGCTACTCACGTCTTGAGTTGTAATCGTTTCCGATAATTATCAGCGTTGGTATCAATAAAAAGTCGTAAGTCCGATAGTAATACACCACCGTCCACTTCGCAATTAGATCCTTGTAAATTGCTATTTACTAAGCTATTTATAATTTGGGTCTTTGGAATTTTTATGCAGATCGGATCCTAGTTAACCTTGGACAAAGATAAGTAGAGTTAGGGCCTTTAGTTGCATTCCACATTCACTGTATGGCATTGATAGTTGTTAGCCAACCTAACTGCGATGGAGGTTTTTCTAGGTACTTTTCAAAGAGCCACATTTTAATTTTCTCTGGAAATCCCACTGTGCTACCATTCTATAGCTTTTCCTCCAGTACTCTAAATGAGGAGTTTCATCTGTCATCCAGCAACGAAGCTGTTTACCATCTGGGACTCTTTTTCCATTGAAACTGTCAAACAGTTTCAAAGCTGTTGTATGAAGTTAAAATGGTTAAAATAAAGAATACTACCATCTAGCATCTATAATAAAATGTTCTCTACCAGAAGTAGACTTCTTCATGGATGCAGGAGGTGCGCGCCTGGTGCCTCAACATTCAGCTTAAAAAAAAGAAAGTATCTAAATATTACTGAATGTTTCAACACTCTATTATCAGATGCAGTGCCATGCCAAAATATTTCCTTCTAAAATCCCGACACTATTATATTTTCATATTAATTTGTTTTTTTTGTTTGTTTGTACAAATGATACCGCAAAGTTGAATATTAAAAATGTGGACTTTTGAGATTTTATTTTATACTGTACGCGTTTATATTCAGTAGGTATCTTGTATGACTCGCTTAGAAAGCTAAGTAATTATAATGTCAAACAGTAAGCAAAGGAAAAATAATTTTTATTCGATTTAATTTTACTTCTTCGTAGGTAACTATTATCCTTTCAGTGGATACAGATTTTCAAGTTCATATTGACTATTTGAATAAAAGAGTGTTTCAAGCTTTTCATTCACAAGTCGAGCAAATTTCATTTTATATTAATTTTATATCAAATCAATAATAAAGTGCTTTATACGCAAATTCGCCAATTCAAGAACTTCTGTCCAGGAATTTCATAACCACCTGAACTTATATTAACTAGATGGGGTAGCTGGCTTGCAGAAGTATCGTATTACTGTAAACACTTTCAGAGTATCAAAACATTTATTTCGACATTGAAACCACAAGATTCTGAAGCTATTAAAATAGGCCAAGAAATGTTTTCGGATCATCAAATTGAAGCAGATATAGCAGAAATTTGCGAAAAGTACTCTGTTGTTAGAGAATCTCTTGGAAAATTGCAAACTAACCCTTATCGTAAGTCTTTAACACTCTTGATAAGATGAAAACGGCCCTGGAAAACTGCACGTATCACAGAAATTTACAACCGTTCTCAATAAAAATCCGGATTTGCAGAAAATGCGATTTATAAGGAAGGGTATAAGTGACACACGCGATAGTGAAAGCTATGAGGTGAGGGATTCATCTGTATCCAACCGTCAATAGGGAAAGGTAAGCAGATATATATTTTTTTTCTTACCGCCTTCTCTGGAAGGGACGGTTACAATTGTACTCAACTGAACCGGTATACATATATTAGCTTTGCAGTGAGTGAAACGTCGGCAGAACGACGCGGTTACCTAAGAAACGCATACTTGCTGTCGCTCGTTGCTCCCTTTATATGTAACTTCGTTGACATTGCAGTTAGAGTTGGTATCAGCTAATACGAATACTTTCAATAAGCAGATTGTAATACTTACAGCGATACGTGAATATTAGTAATATCAGGATTACCTAGTATGCATTCCAACTACACACTATAACATGGTAATATACGTATCTGGGAGAGTTAATATAGATACGCACATACCTATGTGAGGATATACCAGAGTGTCTGTATATCGGAATCGTATCCAGTACGCAACATCAAGCGCAACGTAGAAAGCGAAGCAGTCATGTTTTGTGTTCATCTTGGGTCTCCACGCGAGTTAATCGAACGTCCTTTGTTTAATTCGTAGTATGTCGAACCCAACGAATTTTCCGATCTTATTAGCAAACAAGAAACTACAAAAGCGTACCGGTGAAGCGGTTACAAGGATAGTGCTGAATACGTCACCGAAATTTGTCACCTAATCAACTGTTGATGTTTATGAGCTACAATGCGTTGCGTTCTACATTCTCTAAAACAAGAGTGTGAACAACTTTTACATGTGACATAAACGATTCGCAAATGTTATCCAGAGGTGGATGCATCTGCAAGTTTACCCAGCATACCCGAACCACCAGAGCCGATTTTTCACACGTTGGGGATCATAGTTAAAGGCAACTTTTTATTATTCCAAATTTTTCGAACAAATAAAATTTGTGGTTTTATAATTCAATCCCGAAGAAGCTGTAGCCAGGAAAGCCAAATAAGATTTCAAGATATTTCCGTTGGCGATTGTGCTCTCTGTTTATAAAGATTATTTTAATTATGCGTATCTTACATCCGTAGATGTCAAACGAACATTTTCAAAATATAAGAGCATTTTTTCATCACGCACTTTAGCGAAACAAATGCTGCAAACTTTTCAGCAATCTTATTCTATTTGTGCTACGTAGTTAAGGTAAGTCAGTTATATATAATATTTATAATTAAATAAGTAAATTAACATTATTTTTTCCGATATATACTTTCATTAAACCCTAATGAGTAATATAGTAATATAATACGTATACATATATGAAGCTTAGCACTGTTCTGGCGTGCAGACGAAAGTGGCCCACTCTTCTAGTATATTATACATATGTACACAGTACGTTTTCGATAATTCGCACCAATTAAAACACAAGTATTTTGAATATCAACAATTTCTTTAGTATTACTACAGTTATTGAAATAAGACGGTAATACTGATTTTAATTTGAACTATGGAATATATGTATGTACGTCCATATCTATTTATACATCAAACAAATTAAAGTCGGTGAATCACATATATTAATGTGCATTAAAAAAAAATAAAACCGAAGTGTTTGAACATTTAAAAAAAAATCGGTTGAGTTGTTTTTTTTTTGTATTCCATCACAAAATGAAAGAAACAAATTTAAATCTGACATCGCCGTGCCGTTCAACAGCTCACTATTACCCCTTAAAATCGAGTTAAAATGCATGCAAATGATACGAATAATCACGCATATCCAACCCATTACGCTGCCTGGCCTCGCTGATATTAGTTCAAGCTACTTGATCGTCTCTAGGTAGTGAAGATTCTTATATTATAATACCTAATATTCTAGGTATTAGTGATACATACTGTCAGTCCATATTACCGATATCTTAACGAATACTAGTATATAGAGGTAGGTAGAGAAAGGTAGATGAAATTATTCTTTTTTTGCAGCGACTAGACAGACTCGTGTTTTGTCGACTCTCGAGGAAACCAGTAGGCGACACAGACCCTTTCTTCCGAGACGAATAGACACGAGTCTGTCTAGTCGCCTGAAAAAGGTAACAATTTCACCTGCCTCTCATCTCTACTAATATATTCGCCCCACCTCTAATTGCAACGTTATCGTTTCTATCGTTTCTTTGTATTATTCGTTTTTGAGTAGCCATATTCGAATTATGCAATGTAGTTTTCTCTAACGAAATGCACTACTCTACTACTTTACTCTACTACTACTTTGTCTATAATACCTTGCTTTGGCATCCACGTAGAAATCTTGCGAAGCGTAACAGCGGTAGTATTAATTACGTTATCAAAAATTAACTGTGAAATTTAGAATACTTAATTTCATTTGTATTTTCAAATATATTGTTGGTCTAAGTTTGTTTAGTTACCTTAATCGTAAAAAAATGTATTACTCCCTGTAAAATAATTATAAAATGTACCTACCGTGTATATATTTGCATAGTAGCCGTGTGTGTTTTAAATATTGTATACCTACATTTTACCTTAGTAATATTTTATGTTGGTATGCTTGTTTCGATAAAGAAAATGGCCGCTCGCGGCGGCGTCGCGACGTACGGCACCGATTCCAGTACTACTATCGAACGGCTGCTGGGAAATGATCTCTTTTTTTGTGTACAACGGTACAGTGTGATGTAATATGTGATATAGTGGCTGCTATTTGTTGTTTGTGATTGAAATATTTATTTCTACTTACGTTTATCGTTAACAATATGCGCCGGCAACAGAACCAAACGCAATTGCAAATCGAACACAGTGACGATGATTGCACCTCCTCCCCTGTACGTATATTTATGTACTAAATGAGTCATTTTCTTGTTTTGTTAAGATACCAGTCGAACAAAAACGTTTACTCATACTTTGAAAGGTATTAACAATTATTACTGTTGACGCACTGTTACCTAAACATTTACCTTCTATTAATATTTATATATTTTTTCCCATTTTAATATTTAAGCAGTGCAATGTAATTTAAAATTATATTGCGCTGCATAGCAACAATAAACGAAAACTATTGCAATTTTTTGTTTTAAAGTAATTGAACGATGGATTAAAAGTATGTGCACTTACGTTCAGTAATAATGATATTTGCATAAAACTCTATGTATACATTTTTGGTAAATATGACAAGTAGCATTTCAATTAGAGATAAACTCAAATAAACTGAAAAAGGTTTTTCTGTAACAGTGTTGCAAAATATATTTACGGAAAAGGTCAAAACAAGAAATTTGTTAACGAAAAAATAGAAAAGTTAATGAATCCGTGAACATGCATGTAAAAAATGCTTATCTTCACTGATATGTGTTTATTTGACGGCTAATTAAGACAGTGTCATCAGGCTATTGGATACGTTAATGCAGGGTTAAATTGATTCGGTGACATTTGATTATTCAGTTGTCAAGCAGCCAGAAACCGGTTTCGAATTCATTTCAGCTATTCGAATTATTTTACAGCCGCGCATTTCGTATGTTCGCATATACAGCGAGGACCTAAATTATGCCTCCCATATTAACATTTGAAGCACAAAAGCTAGCTTTTTAGAAAAAATAGGTCGATTTCTATTTTTTTGTGAAATAAGTTTTCGCGTTATTACATTTCCGATGTAACCGTATATGTAATTATGACGTCAAATTGATCCAAAATGTCAACTCTTAATTCCAAAAGCACAACTTATTCTTGTAATTTATTGTTGTTATATTCTGCATTTGTTCTTTGTTCTTGTTATTAATTTCTCTTATATTAATTGTTGTTTTTTCTTTACGTTATCGAACGTTATTGTAATCAATTAATTATGATAGGTTTGCTTAAATTTGTTTTTGAGGAGACAATCTGCTTTAGCGCCAGTTTTTTATATTGTTGATTTTACGATGGCATGTAAGTTAAGCTTCAAGCAGGTAATTTGAATATTTCGCGAATTTTGCAACAATTACTGCAACAATGTCCTTGCACAGGCGCAACTATTTGAATTTTGCGCTAAGTCAGGATAGATAGGATCTGCTATAACAGAAGACAATATGATTTAAATTCCTGTATAATTTGATGCGAAACAACAGCAAATAAGGTAATAATTGTTGCCAGTTAAACATAATATTAATAACCCTGCAATATTACTTCACAATTTGTCGTAGTTCGTACCAGCCATAATAAAAGTAATAACACAAAAACCAAAAACAGATACAATCATAATGATAATAATAATAATACGCTTTCAAACTGAGATTTAACACAGTTTGGTAATTGTTATGATTACTTTGCTTAGCAACGAGCTTTTTCCGAAGTCACAAGAATAAATTTGGTGCTCCTTCTCAGCAAATTAGCAAAACCTTTATGGCTGCATACCATCATATTTCTTAAGTTAAAGTACAGCATATGTGGTATCGTTGGATTCGCCTTTCCAAAAACGTTTTATTTACAATAAGAAAATTGACGTCACTTTCGGTGACATTCCAAATGCTGATAATGGCAAAAGTTTTTTTTCCAACAAGGCGAGCTTCTCTCGTTCAAAAGTCCGTAGCGGAAGAGTAGAGACTACCAAAGTAACATTTGTTAGCGTAAAAATTATATCTAAAATTATTTAGGAATATCGATATTAAATGTGCAATAATTATTCATTTATTTTCTGACACTGCTTTGTTACGTACAACAAAATACGAGTTTATTTCGTACATTAATGTTTTGTAACTGTCAAAATTAAGTGTGTAGTTTTACTGAGCATTTCCCGTGTAAGAAATGGTAAAAAGTATTTCTAATGGATGTTAAATTTTCTCAAAGATGGGTATTAATTTTAACACCTCAGTGGTTTAGACAATTAACACCAGTGTATTAATTGTCTAAACCGTCGTATTAAAATGATGTACTGGGTGTAAAATTAGTGTTTATTATACATACTTGTTGTGAATATGATGGTTTTTGGTGTAAACATCGAGGGACTATTACAACTGCAGAAAAATTGAGGCGTTACTTAAGATAGTCAGAGGCAATTTACACCTTATCAATCCTTTTCACACTGAATGAATGTATTTTAATAAGAGCGAATTAAATTGGAGGAGACTAAAATTGACACTGGTTAAGTAAAATATTATCGACTCAAGGTATAATTAGTATTGGGGACTGCCAGTATCTTTTGCTGTTGATAATATGAATATATATCGATAGTAATGTAGATACTATCGATAGTTTTCGATACTGCTATCGATAGTCTCCGTACCGATAGTACTCTAAAAAAAACGTCAGAGATTCTCATTATTTTTTTTTATTAGCAATTGCTTCGACTTATTCGATAGTCGCACTATCCATAATTATTTCATTATTTAAAATCTGGATTTGTCGAATATTTATTGTAAAGTTACTCGTGAGGAGATTCCGCTCTTATCACTGGATGGGCACCATCCTGCTTTAGATATCTCGATATTATTCAACAACAATGATAGAATTAACTTTAATATCAATCCTACAATTTTTGGAAAGCTAATTTTCCTTTACTCTATGAAGCTCTTTATGTCATTGATTGGTCATTCCTTTCGAACGTATATGAAATTAACCTTACCTGTAACAAATTCTATGATACACTCAACTCATTATTTGATTTATATGTTCCTAGACGTAAAGGTAGATCTAGTAACTATCCAATATAGTATACAATGGATATTATACGCAATATAAAATTAAAGTACAATTACCATAAGAAATATAAAACAAATAATCCATACTTTCTGGAGCAATTCAAACAACGAAGGGCGCTAATACATTCTCAAGTCACTATGCGACTTCAAGATAGGGATTTCGACAATCCGGGAGCTCGTACATTAGAAGATTTACTCTTCACAGACCTCCCAATTATCAACATAGTCTATATCTCGGAGAAGCTAATACGATCATCTATCGGCAAATTATCCAATAAACTGACTATTAGCCACGATCAGGTACCAAGTTTCCTTTTAAGGGACTGCGGTGAAATATTTGTTAAACAATTACACGCTCTTTTTAACCTCATTATACGAACTTTTGCCTTTCCAGAGGTGTGGAAAATGTCTAGTCTGCCCAGTTCATAAGACTGGAGATCAGTCACTAATTTTAAATTATCGTCCCATTTCAATACTGTCAAACTTCGCCAACAACTATACCATATCTTTCTAGTTACATCTCTTCCAACCAATATGGCTTCATGCCTAAAAGGCAAAACAGATGTAACTTTCACTAACATATCCAAAGCGTTTGACCGTATTAATCATCCTCTTCTGCTTTGAAAATTAAGCGCCTTCGGTTTCAGCGATAGTTTGCTAACACTTTTTGAATCATATATAACCAACAGATTCCAGTGTGCCACATACAATGGGTATCAATCTAGTTATTTCTGTGCTACATCAGGTGTTCGCTCTCTTTATAAGCGATATTACTGCCGCTATTGAATGTGATAAATTATTGTACGCAGACGATCTAAAAATGTATACGAAAACTCCTCAAATGATTATTTATTTCTACAAGATCAATTAAACTCTATCTATAATTGGTGTAATGTTAACAAGTTACCTTTAAATATCTCCAAATGTATAGCAATGACTTTTACGCGTAGGATTAAACGTCAGACGTATAACTATTGTCTGGATAATCAATCTCTTAATAGACGCGCCGCTACTAAAGACTAAGGAGGAATAATTTTTGATGAAAAATTGTCATTTATACAATAGTTCAGTAATGTTGCGTCATCTACTGGAAGAATGCTTGGCTTCAGAAATTGTAATACCTTCACTAACACTGTTGCTTTGAAGTCACTTTGTTTTACTATGCTATAGTAGATTGGGCGCCTTTTTATAACAATCACAAGATTCTGCTAGAAAGTCTCTAGAGACGCTTTGTTAAATTCTTGTGGTACAAGCAAGATAATATTTACCCTAACCGCGGTACATATCACCAGCAACTGCTATTTCGGTTCGACGTGTCATTACTTAAAATTCAATAAGTATAATCTTTCTGTATAAACTTATTAATTGCTACATGCATACTAGCGCAAGTTACAAACAAATATACAAAATTTATATAAGTTTATATATATATGTGAAAAATTGTAATTGTTTAGCCAATTTGGTAGTCACGTAACCAAAGAAAAACTTCTACTAATTCTTATGTTTATACCTTACGCTATTGATAGCACAGGATTATCGGTATGTACTATCGATAATCAAAACTATCGATAGTATTCGATAATCACTATAGCGATTTTTACTATGCATCGCGTCGCCTCATTTTGTTCATGCTGTTTAGCTCACTCAAGGTTACTTGTATTTTTGAAGTTGTTGGATCAAAAACTTCAACTTACGACAGGGTAGTTTCCAAACTTAATCGTTTATTTGTACTAGGTATGAAAAAATGGTTCAGTACTGTTAGAATTTTTAACATCTAACAATGATGACGTTAAAATAGAAAAGAATCAGATAAATGGTTTTGTTAGTTATACGTTAAGAAAATACAATCAATTGTATTTTTTTTCATTGTTCATTGATATTGTTTATCAATTTAAATGAAACTTTAAAAAAGGCAAATTATCAAAATTTCATTCGTTATCGTAAAAAAGAGTGCAATATTTCCTTTGTTTTTCCTGGACGGCGTTATTTCCTGTTGAGTCATAAATTGATCGATTAATCACAATCTAGATTTGGCGATTTTTCAATAGTTGGCTTTTTGGAATAAGATTTTGGCAAAATTTCAAAATGCGACTAGCAAAGAATAAGTGGGCGATTTTAATTAAAATTTGTGGTGGCTCTTTTTGTTAGTTATTGTGTACAATTAGGTAATAAAGGTTGTACTTTTAATATTACCTTCAAGAATAGTGGAATTGATTATAACAGTTTGTTAGTTTCAATATTTAGCTGATTCCATTCTTCCATTGTTCTTAGTTGGAGGTTTGGGAAATATTCAGTGATGTTTCAAGTTGGGGACCCTATTAATAAGGTCTTTCCTTAAGATGTACGTACATCTTATATGTTGTAGGTCCTTTAAATTCACACAATAAGTTATATCTGAACCAAGGCAAATTTTTAAGCGGGTCACGAAATGGTCCACGAGTTATTTAAACTTTTCTATTAAAAATTTTATTGTTTAATGTATAAGTAACTATTGCAGTATGTATTCTCCCAACAAGCACAAATTGCTAGGAGTTATTAATAAAAACATGAGGACGCTTGTATGCATTAGAAAAATAGTAAATGCGAATGAAGTATCTAATCAGGTTAAAAGGCATCTTCCTCGTTAAAATGAATGACATTGTTTTATTTATAATATTTAAACGAAGTTAATTTATGGTCGGTCAAAGCTGTGGACGTGTTAGGAAAGCTAAATTAGTGGTTTCACATTGGGTGATACATTTACGAATACACGTATGTGCAGTGGAAGTATACAGTGCGTATTATTGTTTTATATGATCGCATAATTCAAAGGAATTAAAATTAATACATTAAACCTATACAGCAGACAATACATAAATTTACAAGCGTATACAAGTAGCTGTTAGATGCGTAATGTACATTTCTCTAGGTCATATTTACACACTTGCAGTGGTAGAGTCGAGCGAAAACTTTTAAATTATAGTGAAGTTAAAGTCAGTATAAAATGTATCTGCGTATTACTACCTATTATTAACATTGGACAAAATTATAAAAGTGCTAATGTGTTAATAATTACGTATAAGTTTGATGTATAAAAATAAAAATGAAATCTTATTAAAAAGTATGTTCAGCTAGTATGTTTTTTGCTTACCTATATGCGTTTGTTTGCTATGCCAAGTGGACTAATTCTAACTGACACCAATGTAAGTAGATTTTAGATTTTTTCCTAATAGGACAGCCTTACCTACCTCGTAATTTGCAGCATATATCCAAAAATAGACCAAACAGACCAACCAATAGGCGTATTATACACATGCTATGACTCAGTAGTATATCTTAAATAGAACATTTTCAAGTTAAAAAATCTTATGTAATTCTAAAACAAAATGCGACTTAACTAAATTGGAATTATTAAATAAAAGATACTGTATGTGCCATTGCCACTTAGTAAATAACTATAGTAGTACGCCAATGAACTATTTAGGAGATTTTGAAATCACTAAGGCGAACGTCGATATAAATAAAACTTTTTTTTTTGGTTACGTGGGTCTCAATATCTAATAAATTCCGCGAATAATAGCATAAAAGCGTTTAATGTCATAGAAATTTAATTTTGTTCTGTAATATTAAAGTTGATTAAGAAAATTTGAAAACATTGATATAGCACTTATTCTACCAATAATAATTATAAAAAAGCTTAACCCTGTGAAGATCGCGGTTAATATGAGTGATATAAACTTTTTTAAATGTTGCTATTTGGATGAGGTGCACAGGTTATATGTATCTGCCTTTCTGCAAATGCCTAATATTAATTATTTGTTTAGCTATAACCGTAGGTTATGTTACACAACATAACTCGCCTTTCGTATGGGTGATATTTGTCGGTAAATGTGCACGGCAAACTACTTTGTTAGTATTGGTTTTGTTTTTGTATTTACACCGTCAACATTGCACTTTGTTTAGAGCAGTTGAAAACCGTCTTTCTTAGGAACCAGGTACCTGTCCAATGCACTACTCGGTTCCGGGTAATTGTCTAGTATCCGAAACCAAGTATTCAATTAGTTCTAGAGCCGTTTTCGGGTACCTGAAACCGAGTATTCGAATACTCGGTTTTAGGATTGAATGCGGATACCCGTTTTTGAACACTAGCGTTAATATACATAGATACACATATATTTAAACTGTCGAAAACCGTCTTTTTCAGAAACGGGGTGCCCATCCGACGCACTATCTAACTCCGGGTACCCAGTTCTATAACCGGTTACCTAAAACCGGATATTCAACAATTCGGTTCTAGAACCGTTTTCGGGTAGCCGAAACCGGATATCCGAAGTCGGGTAGAACCGATGCTAAACATTTTGAGTACCCTAATTTTGTTGTACTTACGCTTGAAGGTTACTAAAAATGCTATTCGAGTCCAATCACGAGAATAACCGAACCAAGTGTGAAGATGAAAATGATTTAGAAGACTATGTGGAAGCTCGTTTTGAAGAGTCGGATACCGAGTAAGATATTCCTAGTGTGGAAAGTGAAGATAAAAATAAGATATGCCTAGTGTGAAATAGAGACGAATGAAGAGTATTTTGTAAGAAAGGATAAAATATCAAAATGTAGGAAAAACCTACTAAGGAAACAAATTAGAAAGCAGCAGTTTCCTTCAATTTGGTGATTTGTCACAATTGATGGTATTACTATATGCAAATAAATATATTGACTCTATATCCAGATGAATTTCACGAGAAAGAGACTGTAAAGGAATAAACAAAACCGAATTGAAAGCATTTCGATGTAACTCGTTTATATCGCAGCTTCAAGATTTGTAGGTTACAGATGAGGTGGGATTAAGCTGTTCAGACGTACGAGCCCCTTATAGAGATATAGTTTCTACAGCCTGAAGATCCTTATGTTGTTAGTAATAAACCATCAGATGTGATCAAAAGAATTGCAGTATCTATTTAGTCTTTAAAACGAACGCAGAAGACCGATATAAATCTTGTTTTTGATTTGAAAAGTAGATAGTATTTGCTAGAATAAACCTCAGCTGCCCTCTAAATTGCTGTTTCCACAAATATTTTGACCAAGAACGCAAATTATAATACTTGAAAAAGTTTTATTGGAATCAACATCTTGCAACTCCAATAAAAGATATATTACCAGCAATAAACCTAATTAAATATTTTATAGCGAAACTTGTGCGTTGAATCAAGGGAAAGGTCTAAGTTCTTTATGGTTTTAGTATTATTCGCATGTGTATTACAATAAATGGAAGTTTGTGCCTAAGATGCTTTGTGGTAAAATAGTAGGTGTTACTAGATGATCTAGCATAATAAAATTCCATCAAGAAGGTTGTTCCAGTAGACAAATCGCTGAGAAATTAAATCTCGCTCCGTTGGCTGTCAAACATATCATTTGCCGATATCAGAAAATGAGTGAATTGGAATATTATGTGTGTTCAGGACCATCACGGAATAATAACTGCGGCAGCTGATCGTCTATTCTAATTAATAAGAAAACAAAACCAGTGAAAAAAACCGTCGAAAATCGCAAGTGAATTTCATTCGAAAGGCAAAATTCGATTTCTGTTAGTACAATGAAACGTGCTAACTATGAGAAAGTAATTTACGTGGTGGTATAGCAGGTTGCAAACCATGGTAATCAACTAGAAAGGCTTCAGTGGACACGAGAACATCAACATTGAATCGTGTAAAACATGCCAGAATGTAAGATCCGGTAAAAAAAGAAGTGTGGTTATGAAATTATCCGCGAAGGATAGCATGTTTCCGACGTGTATTGCAGCAATAGTGAAACGTAGAGGAAAATTATGGTTCAGTTGAAGGAATAATATGAAAAGAGCGGTATCGTTAAATTCTAGAAAATCATGCCACTCTTGTTTTGTCATCAAGCCGGTTAATTAAGCCAATATGTAATAACAAGGTCGTTAATAATTTGTTAACAAAATTAATTGATAACAGTACGTAAAGTCAATTGTGGAAAATTTATATAAAATTCTACCAGTCGATCTTACAAGAATCAAGATTTTTCTATCGTTGTTGTATACTTGTTTTTAGAAAATTGCAATAAAATTGGAATTATCCAGCTTTGTGTGAATGTTCGCAAATACAGGTAATACGATTTATTCAACTATTCTGCTATTTGTATTCTATAATTTGTACGACATGCAGGTTTACTTTACATATTGCTATACATGCAATAGTTGTTTTCTCCTAAAAACATTTTATACCAAATACCAATACAATACACATACGCATCTTTCAAATATAATTTTTGTTAGTTCCATAAAAAATAGGGCTCTTTACTATGTGAATCATAAATGAAAATATGCAACAGGCTGTACAATCCTCTCGGAATTGGGCCTTTCTGACTTGTATTTGTCACACCTCACCTCACTACTTCAAAAATATCGTTACAGTAATAATTCTCATCAAATCTCGAAGTACAACCAATAAAATGTTAAACATACTTTTTTGCACCAGTTTTCTTACTATTTGTCTAATTTCATTCCATTTATATTTTTCAGTCACAAATTTTGGAAAGGGTGCAATCTGATAGAGTGACAGTTACAAAACCCGAAGAGGATCGTCGGCGACGTACGATAATCGTTGAGAAAAAAAATGGTTCCTACGGTTTTACACTACAAAGCTATGGGATTCATTATAAGAAAGAACAAGAGATCGAAATGATAACCTATGTCGATTACGTTGATTACGATGGACCAGCATACAGGGCGGGGATGAGAGAAGGAGACGTTATTCTTTCGATTAATGGAACCGATATGGAAAAAGCAGATCACAAAACGCTCGTCAATTTTATTAAAATGTGTGATACAAGGATGAGGATGGTTGTCTTATTCGAGGATTGTGTTAGAAAAGTATGTGTGCAACTCTTACAATAATTACTGAAACGTTTCCCCTCATTTCTTGTTCAGACGGTTTCAATAATGTTCAAAAATGTTTATTGCTATTAACTTCATTTCTAATACCTATGTTATTTCGAATCAACGACGCGAAATAGAATTTACAATAATTAATTTGCGGTCTGAAAACTTTTATTAGTAGGTATCCTGTTTTTAGGTTAATTAAATTGTTGAAATAAAATTTATATGAAGACAATGAAACTACTGAAACTTCCAGTTTCGATAACTCTTACACTTAGAAATATCAAAAAATATATAGCTGAAGTATATGTTCATAAATAGAGGGCAACAAGTCGATTGCCTAGCAGTAGCTTCACTGCGCTGGGTTAACCGAAATAAACGTGCACTTTATTTAGAACAAAAAACGATAAGAGAATTTATGAAAACGCGAACATAATATAGTAAACAATCGAATATGCGTAGATGGCTGAAAAGAAATCCGGAAGTGAGATCTTCAACAACTGTACCATAGCGTATGTTTCTGCAGTGGTCTCTTTGAGACCCGTCCGTTGCGGTATATATATCTGCTTATACGCAGAAAAAGTCATGTAATATTCGCCTACTTAAAGTGGTCTTTGAATCTGTACAACGGATCTTTTGCAATACTATTGTTAAAAAAAATGCGTAATGTAGAAAAATCGACATTTTTACGAAGTATAGTACTAAATTTTTCTCTGACTAAAACACTTTTTTTCGTCATCTAAAATATGTAGCACTGTTTGTACAAAGTGTTGTGCAATTTTTTTATTGCGTCGGCTACTGGAACGTAATTGCCGTTAATAGTTTTTAAACCTGCTGCAACTTGACGATTTTGGAATTGCATTTGACTTTATTGCTTTATTGCAGCTGCTTCTTTAGCGTCCAGTTGTAAAATCACTAATTTGATCTTTTCAAAATGTTGAAAATAATAGAATACTGCTTCTAACCATGTACCCCATCGTGAAAGAATTGACTACGGCGGTTCCGGTATGACAGGACACTGTGAACGAAATAGCCGAATACGTTTCGATGATTTAAGAAAAACCGCTTTCGTCTGTGCTATTAGTTGATCGACATCGGGATAACATTTTCGTATAGTGTTTCCTACAAGGTGCAAAACATGAAGCAGACATGTTATGTGCAGTAGTAAACTTGGTTGAACAACTTTGAATAATTGACCTGTGCGAAGCATTACCGCGGCAGCATCGGTAACCGTCATTATCACTTGCTTTGGTGAAATATCAAAGTTGTCTAGTATTTTAACTAATACATTCTGAACAGCTTCGACAGTACATGTTTGCTGTCTTTCACAGGCTAGCAAATAAGGGTGTGGCAGTTTGAGTAAAATCGGATCCACCGTATTGAAATTTAATATAACTTAGGAGAATTCTAGAATTGTAGAACCTCTTCGCAGAACCTTGTATACAGGGTGCAACACTTAAGACCTCTCGGACTATAGCTCCCCTATCATACAAGATATCGAAAAAAGTCTAAGAGCAAAATTGTGTACAATTACAATCGCCATTTTCGTAAAATATTTCTGGTCATCAGTGGCGTGCCGTATTCCAGTGGCGTACCAAACTTATGTTTTCTTATGGGACACTATTTTATTGAAAATTGAAGAATACTTATTTTTTTATGCAACATGGTATATCTCTAACTTTAGCGATTTCGTTGTTACAACATTTTTCGCTCATAGTCAAACCATCGTTTATATTTTGTTTTTTTACAGAAACTAATTGCAGTGGCGCTTAGGTTTCGAATTTAAGGATAAACTAAGACATCTTGTAGCTTCACATATTTTTTTTTCAAGTGATTTATGGAAAGAAGATAATGTTTGATTGAGCTTCGCAAATTGTAATTTCTGTAACATTTTAAATGGCACCCCCCTAAAAAAACTATATCGTTGGATAGCCGAAATTTCAAGTTTTCCATCGATACCAAAAAAACTACACATTTCATAACAACAATATTTTTAAAAAAGAAAAAGTTGTTACGTCAACTTCTTTTTTCTTTTATCATGACAGACTTGATTTTGGAAAAAGACGTTTTCCGACCAATTGACGTACCAACCAAAATTCTCTTATGAATGTGTGGTTTTTTGGTACCAATGGAAATGGAAAACATGGATTTCGGCTATCCAACGATTTAACTTTTTTTTGGGGGGGGGGGACATTTGAAATGTTACAAAAAAAATTACAATTTGCATAGGCAAATCAAAAATTCCTACTTTCCATAAAAACAATTATGTGAAGGTACAAGAGGTCTTATTGCTTCTCTATCCCTAAACTCGAAACCTAAGCGCCGGTGCAATTTAGTTTCTGCCAAAAAAAATGTCAAACGATGGTCTGACTATGAGGGAAAAATTGTTATAACAACGAAACCGCTATAGGGGTATGCTATGTTACATAAAAAAATAAGTACTCTTCCAGAACTTTCCAAATCTGCAATAAAATATAAAGTGTCTCATTTAAAATAATGTGCTCAAAAGTTTGAAGGGGTATTATTGTCGAATATTTGAGAGATACGTATGACCGCGCCCTGTCGCCGGGTATCTTAAGGTAGCTTTCGTACGGAAAAATAGCAGCTCTCATAACTATATCTGTCTTTTTAATTAGACGAGAGACCAGCGAAAACAATTTTCGGTACACTATTTCATTTATCCCCAAGTAATTATGGTAATCCGCATGTTCTGCAGTAAATTCTTGTAATAAGTTAATGTGACTATACTGATTTCTCTCCATAACCGCTCTTTACACCATTTTGTACGTTTCTTTCTTTGCTTTTTAATAGCGAATAATAAATTGACCAGCGCGATTGCGTCATTTTGCGCGGGTGCAATGATGGATACAAATTGATCTGATGGGAAACCGTACTGTTTACCGTAATGTATGTAAACTCGTTGTCTGTGTAGGTATATTTGTACAGTTTGGCTCAACAGGTACACCGTACAGGTAATCAAATCGGCTGCGATAGTCAGATGAATATACTCCTTCTTGAATGTATTTATCGCTTGGGCGTCACATGAAAATCAGAAGGTGCGGAGTTTCATTTTAAGTTTGACTTATTTCACAAAACTCCTATAAGACTTTCACGGAACAAAGGGTCCCGCAGAACACAATTTGAAAACTGCTGTTATAGAGGTAGTAAACTCAATGTTAACAAGGTCTGAATCCTGGAGAATTTGGTGGGGAATAATTTTCATAGTTGTAGTCTTGTACAACTCATATAATAGAAATTAGACGTGCAAGATTCTATAAACTACTTCAAACTAAACCATACATTAACCCAACGCCTGTGTTTAAATAGGAAACTGTTACTAACCCAACGTTTACATAGGAAAGTATTACTGACACGACACTAAACTCCTACTGTCCTTTAATAATCGTTGCCATGACAATTTTCATGACAGCTTTTTCGCCCGGTGCAAATTGAACCGACCACACTATTACCCATGGTAATCCCACGCTTGAACACAGGCAATTTCACTATGGAGACGCAAGGAGGAGGAAGATCTGACTATTTTGCATTTTTAACGGAAAAAAGAAAAAAAAGGATCAGATAGACTAAGTATTTACGCGAAATACCCTCACCCTATTTGATTGCAGAGTTCATCTTTGAGTTTTGTTTTCATGCAGTCGGATTGGCTTGTACGATACAGCGTGTTCTTGAACAGAATAAACAAGTTTCTAGATATTGATCAACGACCAGCGTGATTGGTATAAACCTATTTACGCCTGAGTGGAAACTGCACGGGGTAGGTCCAATATGCCGCGTGATATTTGTAACTACGTTTCGCAAATTGCTCCATGCTTGGGATGGGTGTGCTGGTCAATTTCTGCCGGGCCTAAGACAGCTATTGAAATTGTTATCAAAATAAAAATGCCGGAAATCAAATTTCGTATATATCTTCTTGAATTTGTTAAAAAAATACCGAGAATATGATTAGTTATGGAACCTGAACAGTAATCTTTACAAAAGACTTGATTTAAACCAAAACTCAATATAGCCCGGGGAATGGCATTGCTAATAAAGTAGCGATAGCTTAACTAAACCCCAGTTAACGCCATTGTAAAAATCTTTAGGTGGACAGTTGCAGTAATTATAATGCGAAAATACTGTCAAGACAGCGTTACTATCATGTCTCTGCGAGTAGTAGTAATAGTAATATTTACGTAGATGATTCACCGTGCTGTCCTTCAACAATTGCTGACGTGACAATTGTCATGACAGCCTTTAAGACAGCTCTAGAGTTTGCATGAACTTGTTACTGTTACCGTTGATTTTATCAAACAAGTACACTGAGAAAAAAGTTGCGTTCAAATGCAATGCAAAAGGCATCGGCTCAACATATTTTTAGTAGCGTAACGCAACTGGCGTGTTGATTCAATACATAAAATTATGTTCACATTTAGTGTTGCGTCAACATTATTTTATGCTGGAGCAACACTGTATTTAGAGCCACACTAATGTTCAAATAACTAATGTGTAATATGCCTTAAATATGTACACATTAAATTTGGAAACTAGCCCGGCCGATGTGCATACAAAATATTGCTTTCCGCTTACCTTTGTAGACACAGACTATAACATATTTCGTGCTATGCAGCCATGGATAATCAAACAGCTACACTGCATTATATTTGGTGGACATAATATAATATTAACGATAAATTAGTGTTGGATCCAAACAAAATAGTGTTGCTTCAATACAAAACGCGTGTTGAATCAAATACAATTAAGTGCTAATTTAATCGAATTTTGAGTTAAGTCAACGCAAAAACGGTAACATATTTTTCTCTGTGTAACTACCGAGAATGTGAATGTTTATGGAAAATAAAAAGTAATCGTTACAAAAGACTTTTGTATTTATAGCAAAAGTGTTATGCCGGGGGGTGGTACGGCTAATAAAGTAGTGATAGGTTAAGTTGGCTCCAGTTAACGTTATTTGAAAAATCTTTAGGTGGAGCGCTTGCTGTGAACACAAGGCAAAAATACTGCCAAGAGAATGACACTATCAAATTACTGGTGTCAGTTGCCAAATTTGTACGAAATATTGCACTACTTTCGCACCTTCCTATGTGAACGCTGCCTTAGGCTTTTATATAGAATACATTTATTTATTATATCCGTAATAAAAAACATTTTTCTTCTTGTGATATCTATCTAGTAATGGGTGTATTTCTTGAGAAACAAATTTCACAATGTCCACCACAACACAATGTTATTTTGCACCCCGTTTTTAGAATTTTCGAAACCTTTTTTTTTCCAGCAGTATTAAAGGTTGGAGTTCATCAGAGCAGACTTTATTTGCCATCTATGTAGAGTTTTGGGATGGAGCTAATTTCGAGTTGTTATAAACTTTTCTAAATAGCCTTGAACATTAACAAATAGTCAAATTGTTGTTTTCATTTCTTCCTTTTTAATAAGAATAAATTACCTTACATACATAATTCTTACATTTTCTTTAAGACAAGCTAGTGGTTTTTCAGTTATATGAAAGTTTTGTTTCTACTCTTTAACCCAATTAGTGTTAAAATAAATACATAATAGTAAATACCACGACACTAATATAGTGTCCATAATTTTTGAATTTATTTTTGTTAACTATGTTATTTGTCAACAGGTTGAATTACATATGCGTTACATTCAACTGCAAAGAATTTTACAAAGCAAAATGACTGAATTGGAAAAGCTATGCCTTCGCGAACGACAACTTCTAGAAGGCAAATGGAAAACGCATAGTTTACCTGCTCGCAAGAAATCTTCACAAGCACGTAATAATGGTGATCCGATGACGCCTACGCAGGTTACTTACTCGTACTGCAGGCCTACAGTTTCAACAGAGGACGTTGCGAAGGTACAACAGAGACAACCAACTCCCCCCACATTAATACTCGCGTATCAATATTTAGATCCACATTACCGTTACATGCTCCAACCTTCAACTAGCAGTAGCGGTGAGTATTTACTTACATTCGAGCAGCCACGCTACAAGACGGAACAGCAACAGCATTTTATCGTAAAAACTCCATATGATCAACAGCAACAAACGCAACAACAACATCACCAAAAAACTACCTTGAAAAGTAATCAAACTAATGGTTCTATGGGACTAAATAAAACTAGGAAAGTTCAAGAGCATTGTAATTCATATACGGGACATCTTTGCAATCCTTGTATGCAACCAAATAACAATGCAGACAACACTAGTTTAGAAGCGTATGATTTAGCAAGCCCCTGCTGTGATCCACATTGTGTTCCTAGTTCAAGGAGGAAATCACGAAATCATAAAGAGCATAGAAAAAGAGATTCGAAAACTGAAGAGACGCAAACTGATCCCCAAGATCAGGAAGACGCACATCAACAGGTGCGTTCGCGTCCTCATTCAACATCTTCTCAAACGCAAACACATTCTTCTGCTCCTAGGAGATATTTTCAGTTCGGTGCTGGTCTAGTCAGTCAGTGCAGTTTGCATTCATGTACATCGAGTGAGTTAAGTGGTGTTGCGCCAACTACTACCGGAGAAAGTTCTGGCAGTTATACCACTTCGCTTAGTACAGACACTCTTTATTGGGATGGATCTTGTGATATAACCACTGCCCGTCAATTAAGCGTTAAATCTACTACAGTTAAGCATGAACACCAACAACGATATACATCACTTCAGCAGCAACAAACGCAAGAAACTAATACTTATATACAATATAATTCTGTGAAGCCTAAATCATGGGATAATTTAACTACAAAAGCTTTTGGTGGTTATGGTTTTGGCTATGGGTATTTAGACACATCCTCGGGAAAGTGCACATCGTCTTCTGGAAAAAACGCACATACATCAAGAAATGCTAACAATAATCCAAAAAATCAGTATTCGAAAAGCGCTATAGAAAAGCATTCAAATAATGCTAGTCAAACACAACCGCAGTATACACCTCATACACATCGAAAATATTTTCAGGCTACAAAGTCTACCGAAAGCTTACTGTCCGTACCAAAGTACTCAAACGAGGCTTTATCGGATTCCAGTTTAGAATGTTTGGACTCAACATCACCAGGACCTGAATCTGGTGATAACAGATTCTTTCGCAGCCCCAGACAAAGTGTAGTTAGTCCAACTGATCCACACTTTGGCTACTATAGCACCCGCAGAACCCAGAGACCAGATTATAGTAGAAACACAGTTGTTACCACTAGTTCCGAAGCTACTAGATTATAACTACAATTTAGTTATGACATAGATATAATTATCGCGTCATTTTCATATTATAGGCCTTAAATTCCCAACAGATCCTTTTAGGAATCGCATATTTTAGTCCATATTTAAACGTATAAACGCATTTACACTAAGTTTCGGGAGTATAAAAGTAAAAGTACTAGTAATGAATATCCCAAAAAATATAGAATGAACTAATGCTTAGAATATTACCAGAGGAAATAGTTACATGTTCGGTCACTTAAAATACGACCATAATATCTAAAAATCAGTCAGGTAGGCTGTAGGTTATAGTGTTTCAACGGTCTCACATTTTAATAACAGGTGTTTTATAACGTTTGTCATGACGCCACACTAAAATGCATCTTCATTATTTTAAAGGAAGATGTCTTTTCTTATAGAGGTATTGTAAATAAAATTTGCACGTTTTCATTCCGCAAACTTTCACTAATAGACCAACAATTATTTGCTCCTTCTCTAATTCACTGCATCAGATAGAAAAGTATGCGTTACTATTAGTGGAAGGTCGTCATTTTTAATATTTGATTGTTATGTAATTACTAAGGCGCGAACCTACGGCTGGCTTTGCCGTATTGGGAACATACTAGAACATAGACGTTCTCGTATATCACGTCTGTACAGCTGTTTTATTAAGCAGTTTCTCACAGTTTTATTGTAGAATCGTCCGCGCTTTATCTATATAACAGTCTACCTGCTTATTCTTACAAATTTTATGAGAAAAAGTTCATTAGAACCCGAACATTTAGTATCAATTTAATTTATCGTATTAAAATTTCATTTTATAGCCTGCTACACCCGCCACGGCCGCCAGATTTTTTAAAAATTATCTCCATAAAAATTCATAATTTTTTGCTATTTTAGTTAACTGGTAACTTCCTATATTTCTTAAAGTTTACAATCAATAAAAAAAGTGCAAGTGAAATTATAATATATTATTATTATAATTATATAATAGCGTATTTCACACAATTATAGAAAATAGGCTCTTTGCGCAGATACTTACATTGGCTACCTTGGGGCAGAGTATACCTTCTTTCATTTCTATATGTTAAGAAAGGATACACATTCGCTCGCTCTGCTCCAGGCTAGCCAATGTAACACGCTGCAAGTATCTACACAAACCCATTATCTATAATTGTCCGTCACTGATTAAATGAATAATACAACTTACAGAACTTAACGACCATGTAGTACATCAACTTGTGAATCTGCAAATTCAAGGACTAAAATCACCAAATGACTATCTAACAATTATTAGTAATTTAAAGCCATGCAAGAGAAGCGATACGTGGACAAATAAACCGTTCTGTATGTCTTAATATAATTTTAAATAATCCCCCCAATCGAACTTCGTAACAAGAAAAATGATGTTCCGAAAAATCTACAGCTACAAAGATACAATCTTTCGATTCCACGGAGATGAATCGTCTGTATACATAGACCCGCATTATTATACATCCACGAGCCCATTGGAACACCATAATTTTACAGGTGGACTTTAAATTATGTATTTAGTTTATCCGCGATTTAAAGATAATACTTTAAATCCTCCAGTCTGTATGCGTAGTTTCAGGATGCATTCCCAAAAGAAATGTAAAGCCGAAGCAAGGTTTATTAAGCAAAACTATAACTGTCAAAAGTTTAAAGTTCAAGTTCAAACAACTGTGAGCTTTGATAATTTGCTGCGTTTATTAAATTTTGTCAATAGAAAAACATGGGTAGACGAAATAAATTTTCGATTAACTACTTAATTTATTCTTATTACCAAAATTTGTGAAATTTATTCGGCTAATTGACGTTCAGAGTAAAATATTTTTAAAAATATACTACGTATGTGGGAGAAAGTATCCCGTAGTAATTACTTATGTTGAGTAGGTAAGTTGGAGACGCTCGAAATTTACCCACAGTCATTCACAAACACAGAAAATGTCCATTTCATTTGTGAACCCCTTGATTTGATATTAGGGTTTTCTGTATAGTATTTGGGAACGCACTCCGACAATAAACGTTATCGCACATTAGTCTGTCACAGTACAACACGGCACGCCCCAGCGCGCTCCGTTAAAAACAGTTGAAATTAGACAATGCAAGCGAATGAACAAGCACTCATTATTCCGGCATAGCACGGCTCAGCGCGAACAGCGTCGGAATGGATTGCTGATCTCTGATCCTCACCGTCAAACAACGGAATGTACTGTGTTGGGCTGGTCAAGTGGGCGCATCGTCGGCCGTTGTCGGCCAGCATCAACTTGCCCGCACCTATCGGGTACCTGTCTGTTCGTTCATCTTTTTTCAGATCATTAAACAGTCGAGAACTCTTCAAGATTTGTTCTTTTTTGACTAATGAAATGGATCCACATGTTTCTCTTCTTTTTCTTTTTACTTCTCCTGCTAATAATGTGGCCGCTGCTGCAACATTCTGTCAAAACAATTGCTATTGAACTTGGCGAATCCGTCACTGCAATATGTTAGCTAAAAAATCTGCGTTCACGGCATACGGTCCATTGGTTGCCATCGGTAAAGTGAGCGACCTTACTTGCCATTAGACAATAGACAGGATCAAGCTGGGCCGTGACAGGCTAGTGTGCGATAACGTCAACCTTTGCATGGTATTGCATACAAATAAAATTTATAAAGGCATTGCTAGTAGGAATAAGGACAGTGATATTTTTTACTTTGTTTTATAGGAATACAAAAAATCATCTACGTAAACATATAAGACGCTTATTTAAATTGCCCATATCAGTCCTGCAGTAATTTCTAATTTGTGTATACCTGTAAAATCCTACTGAATCCAGAATTTAGATTTTACCTCTATACACAGACATAGGAATTATGAAATGTATCTATTTTTTTTTGGTTTCCCAAAACAATTACTTAACAGAGGGTATATATTTGTTTTTATGGATGGATGGACGAACTTTCCTGCTTCTGTTGTTAATGTTCGATAAATGTTCTGTAATTTTTTAAGCAATCTTTTTCGATTAATAAATATTGTTTCTTGTAATTCTTTTATTCGCAACAAAAACATTTTCCTTTAAGTGAGCGATATTATATTTAACTTAAAGCCATTTCATCTGGGAACACGGTGTATTTTATTGCACTAAAAATATATTGTAAAAAATGCGAAAATGCATACAAGAAGGAATAGCACAGTTGTTATACATTTTGTACTCATATGTGAAAATTCTTATCATATTGTACTATTAATGTTTTCATTTTATATAAATAGTAACGAACATTGTATTACCTTAAATGAATAAATAAATTATACGCACAAAAGTTTGATATAAATTTCAACCTCGTATATATTAATATAGATACTTTCAGTATCCCTAATAGTATTATTTAAATCGCAGGTACTTACTACTATTAGAGCTTTGACCGATAAGCTTTGAGAAACTTTTAATGAAATATATTTACAATGGTAACTACATTGCAAAATGTTTACATGTAGTTCCAGCGGCGGTGGGTGATGACTAGAGTGGCGACGTTGCGTGCAGTTTGTCATTGGCGTTACATTCGGTGGCAGGCTAAGTTTCGCATGTGTGTAACTCGCCACGTAGGAGATAGGCAGAGCAACGACGGTAGTACTGGCCAGTACATTTATATTTACAACGAACAATTTCGAAAAATATATCATAGTTAAGTCCTAATACAATCGTATCGAAAACGTACTTGACGATTAACAAAATGTAACTTTTAATTTATGTACGCTACTGCATATACCCGATCGACGCTTGGCTGACTAACACCCACTAGCAAACTGCAACCATCACTCTAGTGATGACGTAACGGAGGGCCGCGCATGTCTATTCGAGTTCCTCGTGTATTTTCTTTAGATACTGTGTACATTGTACTATGTAACGGAAATACTCGAGGAAGTCGAATTATGGTGCGCGGCCCTCCGTTACGTCATCACTCACCGTCGCTGATGTAATTAATATCACGTCCTTCTGGGTTTTCAATGATTCCCTATATTCGTTTAGACGTGGTACCCATCAATATTTTCTCACGCTTTTTTTATTTTAGTCCCAACTAGTGTATTTGAAGAGTTCTCGTGACACTTTGGTTGAGTTTTCACAGTGCCACAAATACTCGATTGTCTTGGAATTGGGCAGGCCAATTTTCCTGTACTCAATTTTTAGATTTTCGAAGTATATGCCAGCTATGTTATCTTGTTGGAAAAATATGTTTTCTAAAAGTTCCTCTGAAAAGTTATCTTATGATGGTCTTAATGTTGCATTTAAAAATTGGACTGTGGAGGTTTAGCTATTCATGCTCCGCGCTTAAGAGGACCGCCACAATCTTTGTAAAATACTGAAAAAGAAACTATTTATTAAAAGCTTTGAAATTAGCATTATCATGACGATAATATTCAATTTGAAAATAATACCCTTTTAATTATTAATAATAAATAAATTTCAGTTGTTCAATGTTGGTATCTTTTTACCAATTCAAGAGGTTTTTCTGTTGTTCTATGCATTGGCGAAAATTACAGGTGCTTCATCCAATTGCTGTATTACAAGACTGTATTTATATGTTCATTGATCTGCGCATTTTTAAACTTAATTATATGTAATTCCTACGAGGTTGCTTCAGTTAGGAATTGCTCGAGTACAATTGGAAATTTGTATGATTTCTTCAATTCTCTAAGAGGAGATTATATACTGGCGCAATGTTTATAAGAAGCAGACATTCATTTTGGCAACAAAAAAATTAAAACAATTTCGCACTACTAGGTTGTTTGAAAGATATAATTCCGCTGTTGTTTTTCTTAAGTTGTATGACGGTATTGTTTTGCTTTAGATAGGATTTCTGAATTGTCAGAGAAAGATTCCGCTAATGATGTATGTCGGTTAAGTTGTACAGAAAAAGAACATATGTTATTGTTGCTTTACATGCTACAAATTAAGTGTTTATCTACAGCAAGATTTTTGTGTAAACTATTTAAAAAAAAAATATATAGATTTAAAAAAGGTATGTGATCTCGCAGGAGATACGGTGCTGGAAATTGAAAAGTTAAGAGAAGATGCTAACTCGGAGATTACTAAATCATTTGCAAGCGCTAGAACGAAGGCTGAAAAATTTGATTTTCCAATGAACAATTCGAAGATGTAATAAACAAGCATTCGGAAGCAATTATCATGAGTTTCGAAACATGGCTCTCTTTTGTTTGGTTTTCAAACATAGCGGCCAGCAGATCCAAGGGAACCTTCTGAAGAAACTTTGAGCCAGTTTGAATCTTTAGTTAGTTCTCTTCTATACACGGAACTGACCTTTTTCGTATAGAGCGGTTGCTCGGCTGCAGAGAGACGAGTGGGCAAAAGATGCATTCAGTGCTCTGGCACGCTCTCGTCTGGGTGAAAAAAGCGTTCCGCCAATTATTAACACAAAGACTTTATTGCATATGTTAGCAGTATTTTCTGTGTCCACTGCTGAAAATGAACGATTTTTTTTACTTTACGTTGATTAAAAAATGATTTAAGAAATCTGAAACAGCTAAATGAGTTAATTCTCCTGTACATTTACTGACAAATGGCCCTTTCACTTGATCTAATTTTAGATAAAATTGCGGAGGAAGCATGAAAAATGGGCATTCGCTTGTCATAATTAGTGAACATGTAATTGTCTTGTATTATCTCAATAAAGTGTCAATTGATTATGTTGTTTAGATGTTATGATCCGTCCTCTACTAATGTTAACTTAGAATAGTTGTTTATCTTTAACAATAAACAAGAATAGAGTTCGGAAAATATTCGAAACTGAATCATCCCCTAAAAAGTAGAAGCAAGCTTGTTAAGAGAGGGAATAATATCCACCATGTTTCAATTGCATGAATGGTCTCTATGCTAATATTTAATCCCTACACGAGTTCAGGAATGGAACTGGTGGGATTAGCTTCAAAGTACGCTAGAACGTTTACCTCTGCTTCGTCATTTGTGATTAAGCTTATATCAAAGCATTCTTGTTCCCGCGAAAGTTTTTGGAATCGTAGAAAGCATGTTCTACTATCTGGAAATCTTTTGCTGTAATGCTACAGGACATTTCCACAATTTCTACTGCATGCGAAATCTACGCCTCAAGTATGTCAGATAACAACTATTAAACGAATAATTAACGCAAAAAAAGTAATTATTTTACAAATAAATTTTCTAATTAGAGATCAATTGATCGCAATACCGAAAAAAACGGTAAAAATATAAAAAAAGCAACGTTTGCTTGCTTTGATTTATATTTTAAATCTTTCATTTTAAAATTTGTCAAATCTCTTATCTCTCTCAATTTGCTTTAACGTGTGATATGCAGGTTGTTTATTAAAAAAGCGTGTTATTTAATCAAACGGTGAAATATAATGCGTAATTTTTTTGTTACACCCTTTTTCTTGGGCAGAATAAATGACATATCTTTTATGATTCAACTATTTCACAATAGCTATTCTAACTAATAATAGTTGTTGCAATTTCAATTGTTCAATATAAATGTCATCGTATCTCTTTTGTTTTTCATTTTAGTGTTGTAATGCAGTATTGTTAGGATATTTTATGCAAAATTTTATTTCTTATTAAATAATTGAAAATATTCAGGATTAGCGCTAAAATGTGAGGTGCAAGTGTTTCTCTGAACACCGTTCTTTAAGTTACAAGCAATTATGCTACTTAGATGATGTGCTACCAAGAGAAAAATTTTGAACGATTTACTTCAGAAATTGAAACAAATTTTTGGGATGTTTTATAAAAAATAAAACAATTATACGAGCAAAATATAAGACTACTGCAGTAAGCAATTTCCGACAACCACAAACTGTACAGCTAGACAATTTGTAGGCTTAGCTAGCTATTTTAGAAAGTTTCTCCTTCATTTCACGGAGATTGTTAATCCATTAACAATACTACTACAGAAAAATCGAAAATTCCAGTGGTTAGAAGATTATCAAAACAATTTCGTGAAGCTGAAAAAAAAATCGGAATTGATAGGAATTGTACGATCAACCATCTACGTTCATTCCTGATTAGCATTTAAGACTATAAGGGATTGTCAAGTAGTCATATATATGCTACGAAAAAGTGTAAAAATCCACAAATTGCCAGAAGGTATGATCTGCTAATGGAATTCGATTTTACCATCCATCTCGGGTTGGAAGCAAAAGCACACAAACAAGTGAATGCCATTACTAGGGACCCCGCTACTGAAATCGACAAACCTTTAGAAAACGAAGTAGTAGGAAAACTAGAGGTATTAACAATAGTGACGATGGAAGATGAAATTAGCATGTTCCGGAGAAATGACGAAGACGTTCAACGTAAGATCGAAATACTACAACGAGAAAAAACCATACGAAATTCAGAAAAAATAATATAGTGCGCGACTATAAAATAAATAAAAGACTTCTATGTGAAATACAGGACGATAAGATTATTTATCGTGCCAAAACATATGTGTAGTATTGTAGTACGTTGTGACAGGAAATTTTTCAGTAGATATGGCAATAAAGAAAATTAAATAATATTTGTTTAAAAACATGAAACGATATGCGAAAACTCATGAAACATGAATAAGTGCTTAAACTGCATTAATCATAAATATCACAATGGGAAACAATCTTTTCAAGTGATACACATGGATCACGTAGAACTTTTCATTTCAAGTGTTAAGTATAATTACTTTACACCGAGTCTTATCGATAATTTTTCACGTTGTTTTAAGCTACACTCAGTGAGAACTACTTCTACGAAAGACAATATAAAATGTTTGCAAAAATTCGCGAACGAGTTTAGGTTACCAGAATGAATTGTAAGTAACTGCGGCACCGCTTTTACATGACCGACGTTTGCGAATCGAATGGCATATTGCATATCCCGAATAGTGCAAGACACCCTCAAGTGAATGTAATCATGGAATGAACCCATCGTATAATCCTACCCATGATTGTAATGAAGGATTCGGATGACCGAGGCTAGGATCGCTGTTTAGACGAGGTATCCAGAGAAAGTAACACTACAGAAAACTGAACTACGAGAATTTCTCCGATTGAACTGTTACAAGGGTATACACCAAAGGCTTCAAGATGGAATACTGCCGTATGTGACCGATTCAACAATAGAAGCTAGATGGATTGAGCCGCAGAAGAACCATGAAATCATCGGAGAAGTAGTCGCTGAAGCTCAGGCGAAGCATATGATGATTAACTCAAAATGTGTGTGTCGAAATATAGCGTTGGTGAGATGGTATTTATGAAGTCAAGCAATTTAGTACCAACACGAATCGGAGGAGGTAGAAGACGACGACAAAAGTCAAGGAGGATGCGTGGAAGAAGAGGACAGAGAAAATGAAGCGAATTGGCCACAAGACGAGAAAGAAAAGTGTGGAGCGATGTGTCCACTACTAGATGAAAAAGTCAATAGGAGAGGACGGAATTCTTATTACTTTAAAGACTATGTCTTAGATTAAATTTTTGTCAAATATGTAATACATGTCGTAGTAACATTTCCAGAAAAAGGGAAGGGCTAATAGAGAGAAGTAAGAACATGTAAAAGGCGAAAATTTACCGTGATAATAGTTTATAATTATTTGTTATTTCCAGTTATTTCTCTATTAAATTTTCTTTAAACAAATTTTTTCTCTTGTGCGGTGTGTTATTTGAGCGAAAGAAGAAAATTGGAGTGAAGTCCCTTTTTTTATTTATTTTATCGTGATATATGTTTTGTTCTTCTCCTGGGTTTCATCCCGCGTTCGGCGTTGGTTCTCAGAAGAACCGGATACGTCCTTCTTCTGAGCACCAACGCCGAACGCGGGATGAAACCCGAGAGAAGAACAAAACATCTTTTATCCGCGAAAACATCCGCTGAAATCTGAGAAATTTTTGAAATTTTATGAAGGACTTAAATTTACAGAAATTGAGGGTCGTGAATCCGGGAATGTCCCTGGACACGCTTTCGGCAAATGAAAAATTGTTAGATGAGACGTGTTAAGACGTAGAGATGAAATTAACTACTAACCTTAAAGCTTGTTCCTTTCCACTACATAAATACCAGATTTATGTCCTTTTTCGAACACCACTTCATGATATGTCAAGATGAGAAGTGAATATAGCGCTGGTGACAGCTAATCTCGTTGATGTTATTTTGTAACATTACAATATATAAAATATTTGTTACCAAATTTAAAAATATTTCAGTGACAAGTAAACGTCTTATATTTAAATTTAGGGATATTCCCCTAAATTGAGGAAATGTAGATTGAGTTCGTTAGCATTATTGTAAAATAAGGTAACAGTGCAGTGTCATATTTTTTTTTTAATTCATGCGTTGAATAAAATAAGATAACACATCAGAAAATGCCTTGAGACAATAATCAAGATAAGCTTCCTCACGGTATCCATGGAATTATTTACAGCAATCGCAAGCCATTCCTCCAATTCTTGGACGGCTACCACGAGATAGTGTGCGCATGGGGCGTTTTGAGAAACTGCACATGTAAAAAGCATAGGCTTACCATGATGTATGTAACAGTACACACATAGTATATTGAGGTTGAGACTGACTATAGATTTGACTACTAGCGTATTAGACGTTTTTTAGCTAGAGAAGTTTATTACATCATATTATAATATTTGCTCTCTGACGAATCTGGCATTAATATAAATGTAGTTGACGAGACATATAAAATATCATGCTAGTTAGCCCACCTTCAATTTCGTACCGTGAATAGGGTAGGCAACATTTTAAGCACGTTCAAAATTATATACTGTATGGGCATGATAGGGGAAGTGACTAAATTTTTGCAGCTATTACTAGTCCCTTAGTCCCTTCCCCTTTAGATGAATAAATACGAGTGTATCTAGATACACTCGTGTTTATTTATCTCATGAGAAGGGATAGGTGTTGTTTACCAGTTTCCTCGAGAGTCGATAAAACGTGAGTCTGTCTAGTCGCGTCGAAAACCTCGACCTTCACAATACGGAGGGTAACAAATACATTAAAATGCTGTGATTATGTTTATTACGATTTGCGAATTACGAAGGAGAAAGAGAGTCAAAAAAAACGTTGGGATACGGGTAATTTGTGTGAAACTTGGAAGTGTCGCCATTCGAGCTGCTGAAACTATACTGTATACTAAAAAAATAAAATATAATATATTTTTATTTGGCTTTAGTGTTATAATAAAACACCAAATATGCTTTGAGAATATTGTTGGGCAAAATTCAGTTAGTCAAGGATCATTAATTAAAATTGAAATGTTAATTTTGAGAAATAAGAGTCAATTAACTAATTTGTTGCTTCGAAGATTTCGTAAAAGTACTGGTTTCATATGTTTTAATAAAGCTCATTATTTCTTTACAGTAACTGCATATGTTATCGACTTTTAATCTGTAATTTAAACACCTAGTTAAGTTTTTTTTTTAAGAAGTAAGGTTACACAATGCAAATTAACACAACCGATCGCAGAGCGGTGTAGCGCAGAATTAAGAATTTGTGCAACGACAGTCAAATGTGTTGGTGCATTTTTGCAAACATTCCATATAATGCTTCTGTCTACGGGTATGATTAATATCAACCCGTAAATTTAGGTTTCGGTTGTCAAATTAGTGCGAAATATTGCACTATCCCGCAAGATATGACGTTATCAGTCGCGAGCGGATTTAGATATAAAATCATATATTTCTCATAGCTGACAATACTTATTCTTTTGAGTGTTAGCTTTTCTCGATTATTACGCATTACTTCTTGCATGTTCTTAAAAAATAAACAGTCTTGTAAATATTTATTTAATGCGTACGTTAGTACAAATGTTTTCTTTTCTACATTCAATTCTTGTTAGATGTATTTATAAATGATTACATTTTTAATTTTATTTATTAAGGGACGTAACTAGCAGTTTAAATGTCCTTTGCGTATTAGTATTATCGGTATAATCATGGAAATACATTTTTTACATTATTCTTTATTCGGTATATGTATATTATGTATTAATATTAAGTGTTGGTTTGTATTTTTGAAAAACTTGTTATAACGCTATTTTGTCTCAATTCCTTGGGTTATAATATATAGAAATAAATAAGAACTAAAAATCGATTGGAAACTCTAAAATGTTAAATGGAAACTCTATAAATGTTCTTGCCGGGTATATGAATTTGATTTTATGTTAGATAATTTTTTTTCTTCAAAGCAAAATTTACGATATGTTTACATTTTACACATATAAAGTTAAATAACTAACTAACTAAATAATAATCATTTATTTCTATATTTCACTAACTGACAAAAGGCTAAATGAAAAGAAAAATATTTATTTAAAAAAAGGCGCTTTCTTATCAAGTCAGTACTATTCATACACCATAAAAGTTTTTTACTTATATAAATATACTGAATTACCCCTTTGATAAAAACATATTTGGGAAAATCAAAATCACCAAAAATAAATTGAATAAAATGCCAATAAAATTAGGAACTAGATAATACTTTATTTTCGGGCACGTTCCATGTACTATCTTTTTCTATTATATAGCTGAATTATTTGGGATAGATGAACAAAGACGGCGCTATAGAAAGGAGTTTGAAACGTACAGGAAAGTAACACTTAAACATAAGTGCTGTTCAGTTTAGTTGTAGTAGTGGCCCCACTGTAAATCGTGGCTTGTGCATATTCGTGATGATACTATATAGCAATAATTAAGAAACGTAAATAAAGCATAAATGTGGCAATGTCAAAAAGGAATGTAACGTATATTAAACCAGAGGAACCTGCATTTTTAAAAAAGATTAAGGAACAAGTAGGTTATACAGAAGGCCCCACCGTTAATACAAAAGTAGGTTATGTTAAAATGTGTTTCGTATTTGCGCTAAGAAAAACATTTTTTAGCGTGAAAATTTGAATCCTGTTGAGCCTGAAGATCTTGAAGATACTGCAGAAGAACAACCTACGGTAGTCGTCTTGCAAACCGGTGATTTAACGGCAGAAGAAGCTGCTGAAGTAAATAAACAGCGTGAGGAAGGTCAGTTTGCAACTCACAAATGTGATTCCTTATGATGTTCTATGTACATATATGTTTTGCCCGGCGTTTTGTTATGGATATTTTAGTAATTAAACGTTGTGTAATTTATAAATGTTTATAGATACTATTAAAAATACATACATTTAGGAATTGTCACCATACAATTCACTTTGTGCAATTACAATTTAACTGACGCATGCGTGTTAACTGCTATTTGAAGCCGGGAAATATGTTCTAAAAATGCCAATAATAATTGGCTTAATAAAATATAAACAAAGTAAATTCTTACATTATCGACGTTAAATGTTATTTTTTTTTTTATTTTCATCACCACCATTTTTAATTTTCTTCGACAAATTCCGATTATCTACCTAAAATATTAATTATTGGAAACAATTTTTCTTAATAAGTTTTATCACCTTTGATTCTAACCTTAGTATGTAACGATCCTTCTTAGACAGCGGTATTCCAAAATCGACTTTTAAGTATTAAGTTTTTTAAAAGAATTTTACCATTATGCATAAATTTAATTGAGTGTTAATTAGCAATTAGTGATACACTACGTTCGAAAAGTAACGCACAAAATTTTTGTAGCATTTCTATTTATTTTTTGATACATTTAGCAGATGCAATTTGGTTTAAAGCATTTTAAACGATAAGTAGATTGGCATACCTTTTAAAGACAAATTCAATTATATATCCCTTTTTTTGAAAAGAGAAAAAAATGACATCTTTTATGCCTTGACTTTCTAGGTAAGTTAAGAAATCAACTTGCCTCATGCAAATGGCAAACACTAATGTAAAAGGTTTCTTCACCTATATTGTTACATTAATTTAAACACATTCAAAGAAACCATTTTTTAAATACTGCAAAGATATCGTATGCGGTAACAGCTCACACCTCTCTTGAATCTTTGTTGATGTTTAATAAACCTTATTTTTATCTTTAACTCGTTATTCCATTAAAATTCAATTTAGAAAAATAAACCTATCAGGTCCACAAATCTTTAAAAAATTATTTATGTAAGTATTTACAATTTATGCAGGGTGAATCATGAAACCCGTCCGTTAAAAGTTCTTGAATTTGGAATGATATCTCGATTTTGAAACTTCGGGGTTAAACTTAAAAATAACTTCATCAATGTCGCACTTTCGGGTACATCGAAAGTCATAGCCAACTTTGATATTATAAATATAAATCTATATTTTTTGTTGTATGTCATCTTGGAATGACATAACTATTCTCTAATGCATTAAATTATCCCAGAAAATATTTATGTCCTGTTTGACGCTTAATGTGGGTCAATACAGTGAAATAAATCCGCTTTTTGTGAAATCGCTTGATTTCATTTAAAGAACGTTTTGAATTAATTACATACTGCAAATGGTCATTTGGGAATTGAGATTAAAGCCAAACAATTATTATGATTGGTACTGAGATAGCACGCGTAGCTAGAACAAAGTCTGTAAAATGTTGAATAATAAATATCTGAAACAGAGAATCACATGATTGCCAATTCAAATGTGTTTTGCCGTACTTACTTTTTTTGTATTTTAACTTTTCCATAGTGTCTGCTCAATTAACAAATTTTTTATTTTCAGTTGAGCGAGAAAAAGTCAAGAATCAAAATTTCACTTCTTTGTTTTTTACACTTTCTGTATTAAAAATCGAATATTACATAGAAATATAATGTTTTCTATGCCAACTTATAATGTATTACAAAATATTATTTTAAATGTTATTTACATTATTAAATAATCTTGTTTGTTTATGCATGCAAAATCTATCCCCATCTTCTGCCGTGTATGTTCTGGTATTGGATATGGCGTAATTGTTGCTTATTATTTGACTTTGCAAATTTTAAACATATGTGGCACCGTGTTGCATTTGTTTACACATACCAGGCCAATAATAAACTTGTTTTGTCTTTTTTATCAAAAAATTAATGCCTTGTTGCGAATAGTGAATCGTGTTGATCATATTTTGTCTTTGTTTATTAGGAACAATTAATCTAACATCTGCAAACAGCAAGTTGTCTTTAATAAAAATGTTGTCTTACCTTCCAAGAGTGTCTCAGGTGTGGTGTATGTTCTAAATCGTCAATTTCTTTTACTTCTGTCTTTCTTTTGTTTTTGTTAAATTTTAGGTTTTCGTTTCTGCATCTTTTAAAAACTTCCTTCAGTCTTGCGTCGTGCTCATTCTCGGAGTGACCAACCACCAGGATGTCGTCCATATAGCAATGCACCCCTTCCATTCCTTCGAAGATCCAGCTTATGTATTTCTGCCATACTACTTGACTACTTGAGATACCGTAGGAAAGACGGGTAAACCTAAAACGACCAAATGGCGTCGCTATGGTACAAAGCTTTGAACTGGCTTCTGTCAATAGTACCTACAGAGATGCTGTGGGTGCGTCTAAAATAGAAAAAATAGTTAATTCCGTTTAATTCATTTAAAATGCTTTCCACGGCATGTATTTCATCCCTCGTGATGTTTTGTTCAACGGTTTCGGATCCATGCAAATTCTTATGGATCCATTTGGTTTTTTAACCAGTACCACAGGAACAGATTCTTTCAATGGTTGCAGAATTAGCCTGGCTGCTGCTATTGTAGAAGTTACTTGCGGTCTTAATTTAATTGCATATTTATATTTTAACTTTCCAAGGCCTTCAAAAATATCTTCATATTGTTCTAGCATTTCCCAAAATGATTATGTCCTTTACGGTAGTTACAAATTTTACCCCAAGCCGGGTTCGTGATCACTGCTGCATCTTTGACATTTAACTTTTCTTTCTTGCTTAAAACCTTTTGTTTTATTTGTTTTTCGGCACATATTTTCCGTTTTAGCCAGATTCGCATTGCACTGCAATAACTTTTCCTGGAGGGTATCATCTTCTATTCCACAAATTAACCTACCTGTTATTAAATCATCCTTAAGAGCACTAAAATCGCAATGTTTACTTCTTTTTTTTTTAAATACTGAAATAGTTGTCTATACTTTGATTTTCAGACTGTCTGTGAAAAATAAGTATCTTAAATATGATTTTCGTATACTTGATATGCTACCTGCCCCACAGTATACAATAACAAGCCTTTTTTCTGCTCATTTGTTCAATGCGATTGAGTGTAAGTGCTTATCTACCTCTCTGCTGTGCGCTTGCGTATTTTACACATGTATATATATGACAAAGTTAACTGCCTATTTAAATTTTTTTTTATCAAGTTGCTTTTACAAAAATACAAAAAAAAATCATATATCAATATAGCTTACGTAGTTTTTTTTTTTAATTTTGTATCTGCCAAAGTAATAGTTCAAAACCTATTGTTGATGATACAAACATGGAAATTAATTTAACATACTTCATAGTAAAAACAAAATACAGCATGTTAACATTCCAAAAAGAGGATAATAAACGGTAAAAAAAAACGTAATATTTACTTCAAGAAATGTTCAAAGTTATGCCCTTGAACTTTTAGGCAGTTTTCGCATCTCCGAATTAATTCTTCATGAGGGCTATGGATAGCTATCCACTGATCATAAACAACTTCAACAAAATACTTCAGCTATCAACCGGGTAACCATTGTGAGGAGGTGTCCATGTTGGTAAAAGAGTTGTCTAAGCTTGGCCAGCCGCAAATTTCCTAAATAAGTAATTTCAAAATTTTGTAAAATATTTGAGTATCCATCAGTTACAAAGAAACAATGTGCATATTTTATCGTTAGCAAATTACATATTGGATATTTGCCGCATAAATTTTCTTACGCTGGGATTCGAATTACTCCAGTAATGACAATGTGCCGATTAAACAGATCGTTTTGTCTGGCCAGAAAATGTCGAAAAATAATTCATTCCCTTAAGAAATTAGTTTCTTTTAGTTGCTGAACTATGGAAAACGGGTATGGGCAAAACTTATGTTTGCGAAGTGGAGCACCTAGATAATCCTGATTCCAACGCAGCTTGTCCTAAAGACATTTTTGGATATGCTTTTTTTGGAAGTATCATAAAATGATGGTTTCCATGTTTTGATCTGTATGATTTTGAATGTTTACCTTGACGGATCCGAAGTTCTGTATTATTTATTTAACTGTGTTTAACTATATTTGGTCACGATTTTTGTTTTTATGGATACCGAGCGGGCAAAGGTATCGCATACTTTTCTATCAATTTACTACATTCTCCATAAATAATAAACAAATTCAAATAATCTCCGTTCGTATAATTTAAATGTGCCGTCATTGTAGAAATCATTATTTCTTTAGAAGTGCACATCCAACAGAAGTGATTTTTAGTACCTAGATTAGGCCTAACAGAATCTAATATACACGTGCTTATGTGCTTTTGAATTTCTAATGAAATGCACAGAATATTGCGTTAGGTCGATATGACAAAGTTTTTTTTTATTGGGACACCTATATATTATTTTAATTTTGAATTACCAATATGTTAGTGATTTAAAATCAATCAGATTCTAGAGACGTTTAGAACTGTTATAGCGAACTATTGGTATTGTTTGTTTTGTCAGTGTGCCATAACAGAAACAAGTAAATAAACACGATGACATTTAATGATGTAAAAACTTTGTATTGTAGTGAAACTAATGTATCCTTTGGAGGTCCGCTAGTTTACTAGTTTATCTTCAGCTTAAAATTCAAAATGAATTAAATGCACTATGTCAAATAAACTGCAAACTGTTTCTCTAGCCTTTTTATGGCCGGCGTGATTTAAACAGAAAACATATATAATTTTATTTTATAATACTTTACCAACCGAAACAAAGTAAATTGTCTTAATAGATGTTAACATTTCCCAAGCTTCAAAAATCGCTGTAAGAGAAAAAAAATTTAAAACTAAAATAGTGTAAAGCATGTTCCAATAAAAAACAATCAATGTTTAATATCATACCAATTTAACTCAATACTATACTATAATAATGACTTATGTAAATGTCGCCTTAAGAAAAAAAATCTTAGTTTTAGGACAACAGTACCTTATCGCATTTTTATTTAGAATTTAACAAAACTACGGCTTTGGGTTGCTACGAACTTACCAGAAATTTTGTAGGTTTCAATACGATTTTAAAATATATCCATAATCAGATCTCATGAAAAATTTCCATTCGCAAAGGCGCAAATCTTGTGAGCCCCAGGAGATGAGTTGTCCTCTATGCTCAAAGATGTAAAAAAATATATCTATATATTACTAGTAACAAATGACAGACAGGGGTAGTGTTAGCCGACTAGTTTATAGGCTTGACTACTTTTTTCGGTAATTGATTTACTTATGACTACAGTAGTCGACTAATCTAGTCGCGACTACTGTAGTCATCATTAAAAAAGTCATAAAAATAATCATGACTAAAGTAATCTCAAGGTGTGTTTGCTAGCGAGTGTTAGTCAGCCAAGCGTCGATCGGGTATATGCAGTAGCGTAGATAAATTGAAGGTTATATTTTGTTAATCGTCAAGTACGTTTTCGATACGATTGTAATAGGAATTAACTATGATATATTTTTATAAATTGTTCGTCTAGATTGGTTTCGTTGGCCAGTACTGCCGTCGCCCTCGCCTATCTCTTACGAGTCACACACATACGAGACTTAGCCTGCCACCAAACGTAACGCCAATGACAAACTGCACGCAACGTCGCCACTCTAGTCATGACTCAGGACTATAGTACTACATACTGGCTAAAACGCAGCGTAATAGCAGTCTCTAAGCAGGCAATATATACAGCGTGAGATATAACATCAGAAGTGATCTTCTACCTCTCATTTTAGCAAACGTATATTGTGAGGCGTAATATATGGCGTCATACTTTAACGAAAGATTGTAACAGCTCATAATTTTCTTTCATTGATGTAATATTGAATATTTGCGTGTACAGTGTACAACTATTTTACGTTATGCCATTATTTTTACTTTAATTTAATGTGCGGGTGAAAAATCACAAATCAATAGTAACCAAAAAAGTCGTAAAAGTAATTTTTCGACCAGTCAAATAAAAAATATATCGAGAACTTTGTCAAACGAAAATTTGGTAGTGGTAATAGAAAAATATGTTTTCCGAACTGTACCAGAGAAAAAGCGGAATTGAGTAAATCGGATGCACATAATTTTTGGTTTTGACTTATACATACGTTATCGTCTGCCGGTCAGAGTTCTATTATGTTCTTTCGCATTTGTAATTAAATGTTACTTGCGGCTGCGTTTGACAGTACCTGTGTTTAATATGCGTATCCGTATGTGTATGTAATATGATGCGCAATACATAGAGGTACGGGGAATACGCAAATAGGGCCTTTCTAGTGTTTTCTGCTACTATGTATTTTTGTTCCTTTCGTTGTTAGTTCTGTCGTCTTCGTTAACTTACTTTCTTACTTGTTACTTTTAGATCCGGACAATTCCTTATTTCTTTTTCTTTAATCGGAATTATTTAGGTTTTAATTTATTTTATTTGGGAATGCCGGTTTGTTTGGATTAATTAAAACACTAGTGCAATACGTCCTTACGCTTCGGAATTTATTGATTCCTTTTTCAAACTTCATTTCCCATAAAATTATTAATTAAATATGCCTTTTCTAAATTAGGTATATACAGGTGTTTGCGACGTAAAATAATTCCTATCTACTATTTTAATCATTTCTCTATTATTAAATTGTTGTAAATATTGCTATTTACATCATTCTTATCATTTATTGAGTTTTTTTTTTTATATGCCACATTTCTTTGAATAATCTTTTATAGTAATTGTTTTCTATATTCATAATTTTTGTTTCATCAAAATTAAATTTATGGTTGTTAATTATTAATTATTGCTATTGGCCTTGGTGCTGTAGCTACTTACAAACATGAGCCATATATACAAATATTATACAAATAAAAAACAGAGTACATAACAACCCGAACGGACATCAGGGCTAACGTGAGACACGCTTTACACCCGGGTTTTGTGGTTGTTATTCAACGCATGTTTTACTGGGTGTGTTTATACTTATTTATGTGAGTTCAATATATTGTTGTGATTGTCCGATATATACCCTTTACAATTTTAACAACTTATTTTATATACAGTCGGTGTTGACAAATTTGGCTTATGGGCAACAGCCACTTGGTAGTGATTCAATAGTTTTTGTAGACTTCCGGATAATTACTCTGTGTATGGTATAGTTACGTATTTGCTGTTTTCTTATTTGTTCTGTTGAGAATTATTCTTATTTGCGTTTTGTACTATCCTCCTTTTCATATGTTTGTTTATAAAATGTATAGGATATTTATTATTTATTAACACTTCTTTTATTTTTTCAATATTTTGTTTAATATACAAAGATCTACTAAATTTTTTATTGTGCTAATTTTATATTTTGTTGGTGTGTGAGATAGAAAATTTAATCTTCCACAGTGTGTGGGTTTTATGTATCAATCGACATATATGTATTTTCCCATTTTTATGTGTTATTGTAGTATCCAAGAAATTTATGGTAGAGTTATTCTAGTATTGTATGTAATGTATTAAGTTTTGTTAATATGTATTGGTTTTTGTTGTTAGGTATTGCTAAAATACAATCATCAACGTATCTTTTGAAAAATATGTTATTTAGGTTGTTAGAGTTTCTTATTCCAATCTTTTCTTAACTAAATTGTAATGACTGCAGAAATTAGTTAGCTTATTGCCGTGCCAAAATTTTGTTTATAAATATTCTTTTCAAAATTGAAATATGTTGTATCCAAACAAAATCATTTAGGTTTAGTGGTGTATATGTTTTAATTTCGTTCCATATATCCTCGATAGATTGTAAATCTAATTCAGTGGGAATGTTTGTATGCAACTATATTACATCTACGCTAATTAATTTATGTCCCGATAAATTTTTGTGTGATATTCTTTTCTTCCCAATTTTGGCATAGAGAGTTTAATAAGAACGTTGCTAGTTTATAGTCTTGGGAATTGGAACCGCTGATGTGTGTATGTAATACAGACGATAACGTACGTATAACTCAAAACGAAAAATTATTCTTGTCCGATTTACTTGATTCTTTTTATTCTTTGGTAAAGTTGTGAAAACATATTTTTCGATTATCACTCTCAAATTTTCGTTTGAGACAGTTCTCGATTACTGTTCACTCCTCAAGTGATTTTTTACTCGTACGATAAATTAAAGTAAAAAAATAACGGCATGAATTAATATTATATTTGTTCGTCTTCCATGCATAATGCAAAATAGTTGTACATTGTACGCGCAAAGATTCAATATTACATCAATGAAAGAAAATGGCGAGCTCTCAAAGTATGACGCCATATATTACGCCCCACTAGAATGTTTTTATGTGAATTGTGGAGGGTACAGGTACTCTGCTATTTGACCAAGGCATAAAAACTAAACAAAATTGTACGGGGTGCTCCCACAACCTAGGGTTGATTTGGGGTAACTTCTTAGTATTAAAAGTATTTTCTTTTCAAACAGAACGTGCTATATATTGAGTGTGAGTTGGAGTACAAAATCGTCGTTTCCTTGATCCACTTATCAACGACATTTTATTACGTATAACGTATATGCAGCACTTCACTACGCTCGCGTGCATTCCAACCGGTCGCCAAACACATACTGAATGCGTTACTACTGCAATGAGATCGTTTGCGCATATATTACAAATCACCCACCCGAACAGCTACTCCCATACCGACACCTATGAAACGCACAGAAAATGGCGAACTTTAGTCATGACTACTGTAATCGCGAGTAGACTAGTCGACTATTGTAGTCAACTACCGAAAAAAGTAGTCAAGCCTATAAAGTAGTCGACTGACGCCTATCTTTGTCTACGCTGTCGTTAGTAAAGTTCGGCACTTTCCGTGCGCTTCACGAAATTAGCAGAGACTAGACGGACTCGTGTATTGTCGACTCTCTGGGAAACCAGTGGGCAACACTAACCCATTCTCATGAGACGAATTACCACGAACCTATCTAGTCTCTGCTAATTCCGTGAAGCGCCCGGAAAGTGACGAACTTTAGTTATTAGTGATATATAGATATTTTGGATCTATAGTTTTTTTGTAGTCAACTTTGTGACCATGGGAAAATCGAAACTGCGTAACAGGGTGCGCTATTAGTTGATTATATAATTGATTATATTATATAATATTCTTTATGGAAACTTTACACGAGATAAGATCCATCTTATAAAATTATTTTCGAATGTTCAGAGTGTGTCAAAAGCAAGTCCCGCGCTAAAAGAGAACTTCTTCATATGTTTGGCGTATCACTCGACTCTCTTCACACACAACATTCACCGAAATATTTCAATTCAATAGTTCGAACAGGCAGTACAACTGAATCAAAGGAAATATTCATAGGGAATGAATAAAAAATATTTTGGGCTCATAAAACATTTTCATTTCTTTTTTTATTAAATTAGTTAACCCATTAATTTGACGGGTATTTGGAAAAATCGGTATGCCACATGCTCATATTGGAACTCAGAGTATTCAACCAAGAATGAATTAGAATATATGTTCATATCAATAAATAAAGAAAAGTTGACACAATTTTCAAAAAAATTATGGTTATTTTTCTTTATTTAATAAATATGAAATTTGAAATCCGACAAATTCACTAATTTTGTGAAATACTTGGTAGGTTGTAGTTGAGTGATTATCAATAGAGTTTAACACAATTTTTATTACTGGTTGCATGCGATGATACACGTTCTATGTACACTCAAGTTGAGCCTACGTTACGTAACATGTAATACAAGAAGTGTGCGCAGACGTTGCGTATTGCAGTTAATGTGGCATTGAGTGCAGGGTGGCGATCCGAGCGCTGTCGGTATTTGGTGCTCAATCAAAAAGATGTTTAGTTCCGGAAATTCTAGTCGACGTATAGTACCGTATACGTAAGTAAGCATTTCCAGGCACTCACATATTGCTAATGTGGTTCGTATGAGAGAAAAAAATTATGAAAATCGAAAAATTTTAATGCTAAAAAACACTAATTTGAAGCAGTTATAGGTCCATTTGATTGCAGAGTCTCTAACAGACATGCGCAAGAAATTCTTATATTGACCACTCAACTGTGATTTTAGAGTAATAAGTAATTCGGTTTTGCCGTTAAGTTTGCTGATAGGGTTGTTTTAAGGATGGCGTACTGAAATAGTCATAGTTTGTGAACATGAAACATTAACGGTAATAGAAAGCAAAAATTCCACTTCCGGTTATTTTTTTTTGTTTCACCTTCGCCGACTGCGATCCAATTAAGTTTGCTGACTGTTGTACCAAAAGCAAAAAGTTTTGTACCATCTCCGTTTGGAAGATATGAGACATTTCCGATGGGGGCCCAGGGACATGCCAGTCCCCCCACAAGCGATTTTTTAAATTTTTTCTACGTCAAAGTTTTGTACTGTTTTGTACCAAAGATAGAAAGTTTTGTACCATTTCCGTTTAGATGGTATAAACAATTTCCGGCAGGAGATCCTACACATTAACATTTTAATTTTTTTGCGCTAATTTGTTGTACTGGTATTGTACTGTTTTGTATTAGAACATGCGATTGATGATGCCGAAATCGGCGATCTAATAGAGTTTCTGTTCATTTAAAACGAAAGTAGAAGTCATAATGCCTTAATTTCGGTTCTTTGTATGCTAGTTGATATATTCTAATTTTGTATTGTTTTGTACTGCTCACTAAACGTTTTGTACTGTTTGTATTGCACATAAAAAGTTTGGTACCAAAGCCATTTAGCGGATATGGCCCATTTGAAACAAAAGTAGAAGTTATAATGTGTAAATTTCGGTTTTCTTGTTATGTTCTAGTTTTGTACTGTTCGCTAAACGTTTTGTACCATCATGTACTGCTCGCTAAACGTTTTGTACCATCATGTACTGCATATTAAAAATTTTGTACCAAAGTCATTTAGCGGATATAGGCCATTTGAAACAAAAGTAGAAGTTATAATGCGTAAATTTCAGTTTTTTGTTATGTTCTAGTTTTGCACTGTTTTGTACTGCTCATTAAACGTTTTGTACCATCATGTATTGCCTATTAAAAGTTTTGTACCAAAGCCATTTAGCAGATAGAAGCGATTTAAGACGAATGTAGAAGTCATATGGCGTAAATTTGGATTTTTTGTATGCCAGTTGATATGTTCTAGTTTTGTACTGTTTTGTACAGCAAGTTAAACGTTTTGTACTGTATATTAAAAGTTTTGTACTGAAGCTTCAGCAGTTATAAGCAATTTGAAGTGAAGGTATATTACTATCTCACTTTATTGAAAACGTCTTACATCTCTTTGAGAAATCTACGTCAGAGAACAAAGTCGACAATTCTACAATTACAATGAAGCAGTTATGGGAGTGCTAGTATTGTAACATAAAGGAAAAAAAAAACATAAATCAAAATAAAGAGCAACCAAATGCGTCATCCCATCGTCAGCAATTCTACACAGTAGCCGAGTCTTTGTATTCCACGCAAGGGTTACTGCTGTAGCTTGTTTTATGGACGGAATCTTGTTATTTGCGCTCATTGTATATTGATGTAAAATGAATTGAAAATTATTATTAAATATACTCTTCCTATGTAGTTACCGCCAAAGCCGTTTTTGCGCAGCAGTCACCGATGCAAGGCAATTTGCCAAAACGTTTAGCGAGTAGTACAAAAAGTAGTACAAAAAGAACAACAAAAATTAACGCATTGTGACTTCTACTTTCGTTTTAAATGACTTATATTTCCTAGATTACTTTGGTACAAATGTTTGACGTTCGCTACAAACCAATACAAATCCAGCATTTAGTGCTTGGCACAAAACGATATAAAACTAAACCAAACTTTGTACTCAAAAACACAGATTTGGCGAAAACTCTGTTAGAACGCCGATTTCAGTATCATCAGTCGCGTGTATTTTCTAAAGGAGTTCGGGTATACAGTACAACAAATTAGCGCAAAAAAATGAAAATTTTAATCCTCCTGCCGCAATTGTTTATATCTTCCAAACGGAGATGGTACAAAACTTTTTACTTTTGGTACAACTCGATACAAAACTTTCACGTAGAAAAAATTTTAAAAATCGCGCGTGGAGGCCAGGCATGTCCAGCTAACACGTGTGAGTTTGATAAACCAATCAAAACGACCAAACAGTAATGTGTTTGTTCTCCAATCAAATATACAAGCGTATAAGATGATACACGAAGTACAACTATTTTTGATTAGCTTGTGCTCTCAATAGTTCAAAGCGTACACAAAACATCTAAGTCAAATACTACTAATAATAATGACTTTTTCTGTAATAGGCTTTTCTTAACAGATATCACAACCTAGTTAGACTCGATTCAATTGGCTAGAAAAAATCCGAAACTGTCTGATTTCGCAGTACAAGATTGGATCTGACTAGTTTGCGATTTCTGTTGGGAAGAAAGCCATACAATAACGTTCATGTCTTCTGAATACCATAAAGTATAATGAAAGTAATGAATTTAATATTTTTTACAGCACCCGCCGATTTGACTAAACCGATTGTGTTTAGGGCAAAATCCAAAAATAAAGACGAGAAGGGGGAAGGTTTGTTAAGCAAAAATAAGCGACCGCTGGTAGCTAAGGAAACCAAATCAAAGAAAATTAAAGCGTCGTTGCTATCATTTGACCAAGAGGAAGAGGACAACTGAAATTTTACTATAGGGTAAGTGTTGAATTTTGGTCTTACGTTGGATGAATTGACAATATTACGGATATTATCTCGAGAGAACGTGAACATGTAACTTTGTTCGGTTTACGTTTGTTTATTCGACAGAGTTGCGTTCAGCGTGCGTGGCATGCCTTCCATTCGCAAACAGTACGGGGTTAAAGGTTTTGAGCATTCTATAAGCATATAACCATGAGATAACCTAATAAAAGGTATTTGTTTAACAGTCCAGAAAATTTATTTAACATTTTACAGCAAATTAGCGACTTAAATGGATTCTGACGCAAACCTCGTTTTCTAGGATTATTAGTCATATCTTAACAACATTTCTGTTGGTATTTACTGTATCTGGACTATTGTTACGTATGGATAAAATAAAGTTGTAATTGTTTTGTTACTTTTTTATTAGGAAAACTGAACAAATATTAGTACATAGAGAATCAAACAACGAGCCCGACACGACCTGCGTATTGCTCTTTTAACCTATACTACCCTAACTACACAAAGAGATGGCGTTATTGTATAATTCCTTTAACTGATACAACATCCCCTTTTTTCAAAATGAAACAAGAATGCTTAAGAACTTAAGGAGTAATATAATCAGACAACCATTTCAGCTTTTGTATAGTACATCCTGATCTACGATTACTACTTTCGACTGTCTCGACTTTTACACTTTCTGCGCGAACTTCACTTGTTTGCACAACACGATCACTTAGTTTCTGTTCTGAAACTTCTGGTAGTTTTACACAATTTTGATCAGAACGAGATTTTTCGGTATTATTTTCCTTAACACTACTAAATTCACAAACATTGGGAAAGTAGACAAAAAGGTCGCGGGACCAAGATCTTATTTGGTTCAGACTAACAGAGAGTTGTATAGGAGATATAGGATATAGGATTATAGATGGGTTTTAATTCCAGCCCCATATACATATATACAATTATTTGATCCTATACAAACACCTAGGAGGCGGTGTTTCTATTCATCTATTCTCCTATATCCTATATCTCCTATACAACTCTCTGTTAGTCTGAACCAAATAAGATCTTGGTCCCGCGAGCTTTTTGTCTACTTTCCCGTAACATCGAATATCGGTTATCCAAATCACCCACGGACAAATCAGAAAGATCTTTTGCTTTGTGGCGCTTGTTAAAATTATTTCCTTGCATATCTTTCCTTTCTCTTTTTGTAATTACTGAAGGTAACGGATTGACGATATTTAATTTGCTTGGAAGAATAGGCAAAGAACTCCGCAATTTTCTCGCCATAGTTCTATATGCCAATGGTTCTATATGCCAATACTGCCGTATAAATGTCATTATTCTTTTTAATCAATGATTTTGCAACTTTAACCGCAGCCTCTACTTCCCCGTTTGACTGTGTAAAATGAGAACTGGAAGTAATGTGAATGAAATTAAAATCTTTGGCAAAGCGCTTGAAGTCGGATTGAAACTGAGGTACCAATTACCATATCGAGCCAACATTTCTATAAATTTTTAAATTATCACCAATTAAGACATCTCTCTTAAAGGCGATATTTCGAAAAATCTAGAAAAATAATCTGTTGTTATTAAGTACCAAGTATCTTTACATTTAAATAAATCGGCAGAAACTTTTTGCCAAGCGCGAGTTGCTATTTCATCTTTCAAAATCGTTTCTTTGTAATTGAAGCGTTCTTCAATACAATTTGGACAGTTTTTTTATCATATCTTCTATTTGAGTCGAAAGACGTCACCATCAAACATACATTCTTGCTCGTTCCCTCGTTTTCGTTATTCCTTGATGTCCTAGATGTAAAAATTGTAATACCTTTAATTGTAGCGGAGGTGGTATTACTATCCTTGATTTGTATAGTAAAAAATTTTCATTGACGGAAGGTTCGTTCCTATACTGATAGAATGAACACATTTCTATCGGAAGCTTGCTTTTTAGGCCATTCTGATAGATTGTATTGTATTAACTTTTTACATATCGGATCTTTATTCTATTCCGATGCAATTTCACAGAGAAATTCGTCCTTAATGATGATTCTTATGACTAAGGATACCTGTGCTTCTGCTTCCCACGCGAGCTCTCCTAGACCTGAACTTACCATTGGGCCGCTTAGCAGAAGCCCAATGCCCATCAGCAACAACTAGGTTTTTTCCCGGAGTATAAACAACAGAGTAGTTGTATCTTATAAGCTTTATTCTAAATCGTTGCAGCTTTGGAGTTAAATCGTCTAGATTTTTTGTCATTAGAATTTGGATTAACGGCTTATGATCAGTCTCTAAAATTATACCATATCCCCCAACCCTATCAAGTATTCTGAAAATCTATCACATACCCTTGTCAAAGCCAATGCCTCTTTCTCTATTTGAGCATAGCGCTTTTCCGCCTGGGTTAAAGTACGGGATACATCAGCAACCATTTCGCGCTGCTGACCATGCTCCGTTTCCATAGGAAGAAGAATCAGCACTAAGAACTACGGTTTTGCTAGGGTTATAATATGAAAGACATTGAGAGTTTCTTAAGAGAGACTTAATCTTTTCGAATGCCCTTTGCTGGGTTTCACCTCAAACAAACAGAACATCATTCTTTAAAAAATGATTCAAAGGTCCTAAGATTTATGAACGGTCCGGTATAAATCGAGCAGCAAAGTTAATCATTTCCAACCAACGCATTAACTCTTTTTTGTTAGTCGGTATGTTGAATTCTGATATCGCCTGAACCCTGATCGACTTATGCCCCATGCTCAGAAACAACATGTCTTCATTTCTTCTTATTTAAAGTAATTCCTTCACGATTTAATCTGCGCAATACTTCACGAAGTATTTTATTGTGTGCTTAATTACCTAGAATGTGATTTGTTGTTAATTTCACTGTTTTTCAGTTGTTACTTCTGCTTCTTCTTAAACGTAAGAACTTGTCATGTAAAGATTTCTGACTTATCATATTGGTATTTTAATTTTACTGTTAAAAGCACGTAATACAATTCACTTTAATTTAGTAGTGTTCTTTGACAAAGTCTACTAAATAAAAAAAGAAACGATTAGCTAAAATTATCTATCATTTTTAGTTAAAAGTAATCTTTTCATCTGTAATGATAGATAATTCTAACGTCTTAAAACTTGTTAAATGCTGTTTAACATGATGTTACGAGATGAAGTTTTTATCATGCTATTTTCTACGATCTCCGCGAAAAAGTGTACCATATGGGGACTTTTTTATTTCTTTTAGCGGCTTTTATTTGAAAGCACCTATGTTTATAGTTTGTATGTGCATATTAGAAACCAAAAAATGTTCCAAAGTATTTGTCCTTTCGTATTCGCATCAATAAGTAAATATCATTTAAACATTTCAAATGTAATTGTTTAGCGAAATATAAACAAATGTGATAAGAAAAAGTTCGCATCTACTTAGAGATTCAAAATGCAAAGTGTCATTCAAAAATATCAACTTTTGTTTTTTCTTACATTTTGTTAAAAGTACACACTGTATATTTTTTTCAGTGTATTTTGTTCATCAGTACCGGTTGGAAATCGAGTGTTCGCTTGGAAGAGAGAAAATTTGATTTATTTTTTATTAAGATGGTTTATTTTCCAAAATTCAATCATTTTGCATAAAAAGCTTAAGGATGCTCTTAATTAAAAATGTTTATAGTGGAGCCACACTTAGTTGAAAAGTTAGATATACTTCAGATTTTTTTAATCAAAACAAATCAAAACAATTTCTTTTATTTAATTGTGAATTTAGTAAGAATAGGCAATAAAATTTAACTTTTTCTAACTTTCAAAATTTCAGGGAAAAAAATTTCTTCTTAACTCAGCATGATTTCCCTTCTTACGAAAATAGTTTAGAAGCGTTTAGGCAACATTGTTTAATTTGGGAAAATAAACCTTAATAAAAAATAAATTAAGTTTTCGTATTTTTTAATACAAACCCTCGATTTCCAACTGATTCTGACACTGAAAAAAAAAAAATACAGTATGTATTTTTAACAAAATGTAAAAGAAACAGAAGGTGACATTTGTGAATCACACTTTGGATTTAAAATCTCGAATAAATTTTTCTTATGACATTTTGGATATTTCAAAACTTTAAATGACATTTACGTATTGATACGAGTACGATTGAATAAACAGTTACTTTAAAGCTAAAGAAATAAGAAAAAGCCCCCATACGGTGCAGACGTTTCCACGGACACTCTATGACAAAATGTTCCGTATACATATTAATGTAGAATATATATTTGTGTAACAGCAAGGCACTAATTCGTAAGTGGTTAATGCAGAACGATTAATACTAAAGACAAGAATATTTCTAAGATAGGAAATAATTCACATATTAAAGATAATCCTGTGAATGAAGTAACCAGAACTTATAACAGCATATGAGTCTCTACGTTAGGTGATGCCTGAAACTTTATAATAGAGACGCGATAGGGAGTAGGTACAATAGATTATTATATAATCTTCTAATTTGAATTTACAGCTCATCAGTATTTTCCATCCATTATGGGAATTTTGTGGTAATTTTTAGGCCAAATACAGTAAGTCCTAACATAAATTTTGTTGGGATATGATTAACAAACCTAGAAATATAACCTAGAATGACACTTTTTAGATTGGGTATTTTAAACTTGAACAAAGGAAGGGTAAGATTAGGTAAAGATATTCATTAAAAGTAATACGTGAAAGTTATTTTTTGAAACAATTTCAATATCTACTCGAAGTGATCACTATTTTGCAGCATACATTGTCGTCCAGTCAACATGGACATATCAATAATAAACTAAATTAAATAGACAAATTTGGGTCTCCGGGTTGAAGCCGCGTCGTAATTGCATGAGAATGCCGACGTTTCGCTCTCAATTGTATGGAGCTTCTTTTGGGCTGCTGCATGTTGCGCCGCTGCTGTACCCAGAATTCTTCAACCCGGAAACCCAAATCCTTTAAAAGAAAACAACGATCGCGAAAGTCTACAACATATAGACAAATGTTGATTAAAAATTCAGTATAAAACGAATAAGTATCTTTAACGAACATTTTTCAGCAGTAAAATAATAACTTTCTGAAAGTTGTTAAAAAATTATGCAATTTAACTATACCAATTTTTTTTATTATTTCCACGCGTCATTCAAACTAGACAAAATATTACCCCGGAAGTACTAATAAATATTACATTATTTTTGATAAATTTAACCTGCGGGTTGGTTGGTGGCCTAGAGGGATACATAAGGTATTAAAATGACAACACACAGATACTTGTTTTTTAACACGTTGTATTTGTTCTGTTATGTATAATTTGCAATTTAATAATTTTATTTAGTGACAAATTTTTTAATCTGCTTAAAATATTCTTGCCCAATTTTGTGAGAAAATTGAACCTTTCATTTCTTGCCTTTAACTTACTTTATTATTTTAAATTGAATCTTATGTATTTGGTTTCTCCATCTAGCAGTACACCATGGCTTTCATATGTATATTTCTAACAGATTTCGAGATATTTATAATTTTGTCTTCAATCACTTACGTTTAGACACATCTATTTCCTCCAAAAAATGCAAGTATTTTACCGTAAATTTTAAGATCAAATTTAAAATATATAGGCAGTATTGAATACTAAAGTTTGCTAAGTTTAAATACCAGAAACGCAATAGCAATAGCTTCATATATCCTTGATAGTTCCGTCGTAATTAAATATTTGAAGAGAACTTCTCGGTAAGGAATTGAACCTGACATCTCCCGTTTGTCGATTGAAATTACTTTTTAATATATTACAGTTCGACAGAAATATATTTTTACGTACCAATTACACTAATTAATTAATATACATATATTGCCTTCCCTCGGTGAAATGTGAGAATTTATGATTTCCTTGGTATTTCAAACGTAATTAAATACAATAATAATATCTTTATTAGATACATTTGACTTTTTGACAATAAATCTTTGCAGGTAAAGATAAATACGAAAAAAAAGGTGAAATTTGGTTGGTATTATTTCCAGCTAATAGTTGGTATATTTGGAAAAACTAGAACCCCGGTATGGGGCCGTTTGGTGTTAGCTTTGTTTGGTTACCGTGTCAACAGTAAACAAAAGATTCTGGCATTGCTGTTCTTTGCTATTAATTTAATATTCTTAGCAAAGTAGGTACTTACAAAACGAATTATATACATATTAGTACCGATACGTATGAATGTATGACGTAGGACGAAGGATAACCCAAGTTTTTCAAGGTGTAACTTTTGCAACGTATTCCATTTGGTGCTTTGGGGTAGAGTGTATGTATCTTCTTTGATCTCTTTCTTTGATCTGATATGTTAAGAAAGGATACATATACACTCACACTGTCCTGGGGTGGCCAATAGAATATGCTAAAGAAAGTGCAGAATAGCTTTTATAAATGATTGCGCAAATATGTCGAGGTAGAATGAATGAATTGGGCTTTCACTGTAAATAGATAAATAAGCAGATTGCAATTAATTGTAGCAATAAAAATTTAAAAGCTATTAAGTTAGTTGATAGGGCAGGATGATTGTTATTGTTTTTTTTTTAAATTTTTTCTTACGATTTTAAGTTTACTCTGACATATTTATGTTTACATAATTTATTGCGAGCCTGCACGAACTTTTTATATGAAATTTATATGGGCAACAATTTCGTCATTTATATATAGTAGTATCATGGCGCCTACAGCGTTCGTGTGTTTTTCTTGTGCTAAAAATATTGGTAGATATCACGATTATGTTACGTGTAATAATTCGTGTCAAAGAAGTTATCACATACGCTGCATCGATCTTTCATTTGAGGTGTATACTAAAATGAAAGAAGATGGTGCAATAAAAATGTGGAGTTGTACCGACTGTATTGTAAATAACATCGACAATATTAAAATTTAACATCTGAAGACACTCATAAGGTAGTAGATAAAGGTAGGCCAATTGAAAATCTTTTACAATACATAGAAAGTAATTTGATCAATGCTATCACCACCACGGCAATACTGTCATTAAAAAAAGAAATTCAACATCTTAGTAAACAAAATGCGGATTTATCTAGAGAAGTGGAAACATTGAAATCTGTAGTACAAACATTGAACAACAGTCTTCGTAATTCATACATAGATGGTGCTATAGCTCCAAATACTTTGACATTGAAAAAAAAAAAATAACAAAGGACAAAAAACAGGCGACAAATGCTAAGGAAAACATAAGTAAACATAAACCCGATGACATTGAACTTGGAAATGATACCCGTAGTCAAAAAAACTTAAATATCACCTGGTCTTCAGTTGTTAAGAAAAATGGGCAGCCTCCAATGCAAGATGACCAAATTGAAAATTGTAATGCCTCAAACTCCACTAATGACGGATTTACTGGAGTAAAGCGGAGAATAGATAAGAAACGGTCTAATAAAAATATATCTATCCACGGCAATGCGTCAGGTTTATCTATAAAAGGTGCTATACAGTATGCTCGCTTTCATATTTGCGGGTTGGATGTCGACATTACTACGGTGGATGAAGTTATATCTCATTTAAAAAACAATAACTTTTTGGAGGTGAAATGTGAAAAAATGACATCAAAACGACTTGAAGAGTATTCGTCATATAAAGTCTCTGTTCCTCTTGATAAGGCAAGTGAAATTAAGCAACCTGAATCATGGCGGTTTGGTGCTCGAACTACTAAATATTTTTTCCATCAATTTATCAAAGAAACAACCGAAGTAACAACAATTACTAATAATATACCATCAGAATATTCAGTGTCTGAATACGTGCTGCAATGAACTTGAAGCAATTCTTAGCGAGAAATCTGATTCCACTGTAATATGCGTGACTGAACATTGGCAATCTCAAGAGCAATTATCGTCATTTCATCTAGGAAGATATCACCTGGTATCTAGTTATTGTAGGAAAATATTGGAACACGGCGGCTCAGCTATATATGTGAATAACACTTTTGTCTAATTCACATGTAGTGAATTCAGTTAACGCGTTTGCTATTAGTTATGTTTTTGAATATTGCACTGTAATCGTTAACATAAATAACAAGCGATACGTAATAGTGTGTATTTATAAAACACCAAACAGTGATATTTGGATATTCCTAAGAAATTTTGAAAAAATGTTAGATATTTTAGTAGATTTGAACACTGACTGCATAATTATTGCAGGTGATTTTAATATTGATATTCCCAAAACATCTGTGGCATGCGATAAGTTTATTGTCTGCTTATAATTTAATACTTATTGTTAATTGCCCTACCAGGATAACGAACTCGAGTGTTAGTTGTATCGACAATATTATCATGTCTGAAATTTTTGCTAATAGTAGTGATGTTAAAACTGAAACGTTCTTTACAGGGTTCTCAGACCACCTAGCTCAATCGTTAGAATTTGTTGCAGATGTGCCTTTTAATCACATTGAATACAGATTTGTAAGAAGTTTTGATGAATACAGCTATAATAGTTTTCATCAAGATATTTCAAGTGAAACATTTGCAGATGTATACAACAAATGTCATGTAAATGAAATGTTTAGTGCCTTCTTAGACACCCTTTTATGGTATTTTTTAATGAAAAACATTTTCCTGTATATAAAACCAAAATTATAAGTAAGGTAACCAAACAATGAAACCATTTTAAATGCTAAGAATAATGTTATACTGACTCATATGTTGTCTACCTTTGACCTTAGGTATAAAGAATTGTTTAAATATGATCAAAACCAATATAACTGTTTGCTTCAGGAGCATAGAAAAGCCTATTATAATCGTACGATAGTGAATTCGAGTAATAGGAGCAGAGAAATACGGAATATTTTTCGAGAAATACGTGGCGATGTAAAAGAGCCAATACTTCCTAAAGGAGATTCTTTAATAAGTGTGGCTACTTTCTTTAATGTTCGTTTTACTACAATGGCTACAAATTTAACAAGTTCAATAACACAACCAAAGGATAAGATATTTAGTAGTTTCAAATCTAACTCTGATTCATTCTTTTTTAGCTCCTGTTGACGCAAATGAACTTAAAATTCTAATTATAAGCTTTCAAAATAAGAAATCATCTGGTGTAGATGAGATTCCCATATCTATATTGAAAAAATGTGTTAATATAATAGCTCCTCCACTTTTCCATATAATCAATACATCCTTTACCACTGCCATTTATCCTGATAGACTAAAAATTGCCTTAGTGACTCCTACATACAAACAAAGAAGATAAAAATGATAAGCATATTAACATCGCTAAATAAAGTATTTGAGTCAATAGTGGCTAATCGTGTATTTAGATTCTTTTCTAAATGTAAGTTATTCGTGCCTTCTCAACGTATCAGGTAAACCCATAGAAACTGCGATTTCTGATTATATTACAAATATCTTGGAGATCTGGAAGCAACGTGGCCTGGCTTGTGGTATTTTCCTTGACCTGTCAAAAGCTTTCGACTGTGTTGATCATTCTTTGTTACTCAAAAAACTTGAATGCTACGGAGTACGTGGAGTGACTAACTTGTGGTTTTCATCCTACCTTTCTAATAGATATCAAACAGTCAAAATAAATAAGGGCGATGTAACAGTATAGTCTAGACCGAAAGCAATCAGTGTGGGGGTTCCACATGGCAGCGTACTTGGTCATCTGCTGTTTATAATCTTCTTAAATGATATGTTCCTGTCAACTTGTGATACCGAATGCACAATAACTAGTTATGCAGATGATACAAATCTATTAATTAGAGCGGACGCATACGAAGATCTGTTGAGAAATTGCACATTTTGGAACTGTGGAAAAATGGTTTACATTAAATAATTCAGTACTGAACAAAGAAAAAACTTTCCGTATAATTTTGAGAAGTAATTCTATAGCATCAATACCGGAAAAAATTGTCCTTGGCAATAATACTTGCAGAGTAAGGGACGTTGGTAAGTTCCTGGGAACTCTTATAGATCAACACCTTAGATGGAACTTACACATAAACGAACTTTGTAAATCTTGAGGCAATACCTGTTTTCTAATTAAAACTTTGTCGCAGGTGTTGGACATGGGTGCTTTAATGACGGTGTATTATGGGAACTTTTATTCCAAAGCCAAATTTGGCATTATATTTTGAGGCTTGTCTACTGATATCAACAGAATTTTTACTTTATAAAAAAGGACAATAAGCTTTATTTTTGCTAAAAACTACCTAGAAACTTGTAGCATACGCACTTTATATTTTAGAATGCATATTTGTTTGCAAACATAAATATACTGTTAGTGAATGCTTTTTTGAGCAGGAATATTCTACAAGAAACAAAAATAATTACAGGCTACCTAAACACAGACTGACTGCTAGTGAGAAGTCTGTGCAATACGCTGGTATGATATTTTTTAGTAAGTTACCACGCTGTATAAAAACAATAACAACTATTGGTTTATTTAAGAAGCAATTAATAAGGTATCTTTGCGATATAGAGCCATATTCAATACAAGAATATTTAAATTATTAGAACCTTGCGACTTCCTATTCTCTGCTTCTATTACGAATTTTCTTTCATTTACTTGCGGTGTACTTTGTATTTAGTTCTTATTCAACAGTTTGTGATTTAATTGTTAGCTGAGTACTGTCTCTCTTCTATATACGCTTCTCTAACATTTTGTTTGTGAAATACATTGTTACTATTATTATTATTATTATCATAACTAATGACAATATTTATAGTACATTTGCATTCTGATTTTTTTTGCATTTAAATTAAAATTGTACGAGTGACAAAGTACAGCTTTCTCAGAAGCAATCGTGATATACTTCAACATTTCACAGGAATTTTCTTGTCTAATACACGTAAAATCGGGAATTTTAATATTTGGTTGCGTGTAAACTCTCGAAGAGAACATTGTATTTCCCTGAACTTTTGCAAGGAGTTTAAGGGCGTCAAACTTTCCGTATACAAACACAGTATTTTGAAAAAAAAAATGTCGCTCCAACTATTTGCGCCATGTACAGGATATTCCAAAATGGCGGAATTTTGAGAATCTCGTTTATTGTAAGAGATAAAGTATAAATTTAAATTTCTAAATATTGTTCCGACAAGTAGACCTTGCAATATGTAATATGAGCTTTTTCTATATATCTTGGAAATATTTAGAAGCTTATACGTATCGCTTTTTATACTGTATGTAACTTTTTGTGCATAACGCCTTGCACATCCGTCAGCTTATGGCTTTATTGAAGAGCTATATTCCCCATTTTTATATAATTTTATAACGTTATCACAAAACTGTTGAACTAATTATACTAGCGAACAACCAGACGTTATTCGAATAAAAAAGACACGAGCAAAATGTATTTACGCTTACTACTAGATTCTTAATACTGCACCGTGTTAATATTTGCTACAAGGAATTCTCTGGCTGCATTTTTGATTTTCATAACACCCATCTTTGGTAATATAAAACTTTTAGTTCTGTTAGGAACGAATCGATACCACCAACATATTGAAGTAGTATTCAAATTGAAGTATCGACACTAAGGTAAAAAATGTAAATATTAGTTTTGCCGGAACTGTAACGTCTGCTCTCGAAAATCACTTTTCGCAGAGAACAGAGTTGTAGAAAAGTTTTGAGGTTGCTTGCGCTAACGGAAAAAATGCTTTTAAGTTTTTCCATTGATCAAGTAAACTAAATTTATTTGCTGTAACCAAGTTACTTCTTATTGCTACCAAAGCGTCAATTCGATAGTAACACTTTTTTCCGTTACCGTTACGTAAATGAAATATTGACTCCGAAGTATCGATATCGTTTTTTCACTAGAATTGGAGCAAAAGTGTCGATATTTTAGCTGTATCTACTTGAATCGATTCATTCTTGGGCACACTTTCAAATTTATTAGATTCCAATTTCCCAATACAGATTTTGTAATTTTGTATGGAATAATAAAGGATTTCCTAATCTTATTTTGATTAACAAGAATAAATTACGAATTTTCTAAAAGAAACTTCGTAGTCTACTAAAGAGCAAATACATGGAAGGGAAGTCAAATCCCAATCTTTCTATCTAGAATCTATTGTTCAGTCAAAGAAATACATTTTCTTACCTATATCTCTTTGATCTAATCAATACTTTTTCTAAACACATCCGGGTGTCGATTAAAGAATTTCGATTTTTTCAGATAACTGAAAAACTTTGTTGCAATTAAAAATATAATATTGATCGATTGGTCACTGGATCAAAGCTCTGGATGAAGTGAATCAATCATAAATAAGATACTGTACTAATATATTCAACATTTGCGGCAAAATTTTGTAGTAAAATGCATATTAACAAAAAGAAACATTTATTCTTTCAGCACCCTTTAAACAGTCATTGGGTGTGGTCAGAAGCAGCTAGCGGCTAGAGTTTCTAGTGCAATAACTGCTTCTGAACGATACAGAGTCGAGAATGCTGACAATCAGCTGCTAAACATTTTGCTAACCATAAATATTTTACACCAGATGAAACTTGGTATAGGGTGGTATCTATTCCTTTCAGTTTTAAGTTTAATGTTATATAAAAATCTGACGTTTCATACATACTCATCCTACAAGAAAATTATAGAAACTAACAGATCGTTTAGAAAATCGGAAGTTGCTGATTTAAATCACTACTCAATATGTTGAGTTCTGACTGTCAGCTGCTCTGTTCTCTGACCGCGCCCATTGATTTTTTTTTCTGAAATGTTTCCAGACTAAAGCCATGTTAAGTGTGCCCCAATATATGAACGTTTCGCTCCTTCTTACGTATTTGACATGGAGCTACTTCTGGACAGCATCATGTCAAACCGTGGTGACAACTGTTTGACATGATGCGTTACCTAGGCATCCATTTGCTTTACGTGTTTTCGTGCCATCTATAAAGAAAAGTATACTATAGTTTAGACTGGATACGATATTTGAATACTTAACAATTTTGATACTTATCTAAGGCGTTGTGTGGGAAATTACGAGCACACCTTGTAGCAAACTTAATTCACTTAGGAAAATCATATAGAATCAATTGCTTTAAAGCGAGGGCCTCCATATCGTCATTTGGTGCTTTTTGTTTTTTTTTACAAAAATTGTAATTTGAAACCACACAGAAAGAAAATATTTTGTAGGCCGCCGTGATTGAATATATTCCTTATAACCTAGAGTAGTTAGGACCGGCCTAGTTTCCATAGATTTAGTTGTGCAAATTTTTGATTTCAGATATTGTACAAGTGAAAAAAATTTTAATTTTTAATAATTTATGGAAAACTTGCTGTTCACATTTAACTCGCATCTTTAAGATTACGGTTGTTCATCAGTTCTATATACTGTTGTAAATTGAAAACAGTTGAAAGGCGTTGTCATACTCATTAAAAAATGTAATAATTCGACTTTACCCTGGTTGACGGTACCTCATTTTCGAAATGTTGGATTAAAAACTAAAATATGTATATTAGGCAAAAACTGCCGCAATAGTCTACAGTTTTTTTTTTAATTGTTCCAAAGTTGTAAAAAGCATAAGCTAAAAAAATTCCGCTTTCTGTATGTAACTCAGCTTTTGTCAAAGTTAAATTTAAATTCTCTCTTATAATATACCAGTGACCCGCGAAGTTGGGACAGTCTGTACACGTTGCAAATTTATGGATTTAGTCTATTGGGAGTAAGTATTTTTTATTTTTGATAATTACCTTCATTTTCTGCGATAGATTGGTAAGTACATCTCTATTATTTTCTATGGTTTTATATACGTATAGCTATACTACTGTATTGTTCTGCATGAGTAGTGCTACAAATTATTGATCGTGATTCTCATCTGAGTCTTTTGGAGTCCTTTTAAGACTCCTACCAGATAAAAAGATATAGTTAGATTGTACTTTTGTTTTTACAATATTATATTTTTTCTCCTAAAAGCTAAACTTTCTATGCACATGTTGTTTTAACATTAGTAGATTACACATAATTTAAGAATGATATTATTACATAAATGATAAAGTAAGCTAGTTCGAATTTCCTTCTTCATTTATGTAATAACATTGTTGTAATATATGGAGATTCTATTTGGAGAAATCTTCTTAAAGCAAATTTGATGATATACATTTGTTGCCACAATAACATCTTTTTTTATCGGTAAAAGATCAACAAAAAATCAAGAATTCATAATAAAACAGTGGGATAACAAGCGTCAGAGCACGTGTTTCCAGGAGTCTTGAATTTGATGTTTCATAGGTAGGGGAATCCTAAATATTTCCGGAAAAAGAAAAAACTAGATATTTTATAGAAAAAAAAAAAAAACATTATTGTTTCTCAAAATATTCGTCTTTAAGTTTTAAGCACTTTTACATTCGAAGAAACCACTTGTTGAAATATTTATTCCAATCTAAAGTAGGTATCTCAGAAACATGCCTTTTAAATGTTTCAACGGTCTCTTTCGGTGTCGAAAATCGCTCACCACGCAATTTGTTTTTGGCAGAAGGGGTAGGAAGAAGTCAGGCGAGTACGGACAATGAGTCATTAATTGAATGTTATTCTACTTTAAATAATTGACTGTTTGATGTACTGTGTGAGAGCTGCCGATGTTTGCAAATTGTTGTATACCAATCGATGTTTGCTGTTTTTCAATCCTCAAGAGCAACCAACTCACACAAGCCATTTTTTGAACTTCGGTTAAATCGTGTGGAATCCAACAACTCAAAATTTTTTCACTACTAAATGCTCATGTAAAATCATTTGTGTTTGACTTTTATCAATCACCAGGATGTCTCTATCTCTCGATATGTCACATGTTGATGCGGTTCAATCATTTCTCACACAGCATCGATGTTTGCCGGAACAACAGCAGTTGATAGATGACCTTCATGAAATTCTTCATTGACACGCTTAAATTTTCCAAACCAGTTATAAACTGTGGTTTTGGACGGTGCTTCATCACCAAAGGTAGAATGAAGTCGATCGATGCATTGTTGTTGAGTTTAGTAACTTTTAAAGTCGTAAAAAATTATCGCATGAAAATGTTCACGAGAAATGTCTATTTTTTCACTAAATTGATTTCTTTGAAACGTTATTAATACTAAAGCACGCGGTATACTAAAGGTCAAGGTTTAAGATAATCAGACTGAAATATACGGCAAGTGCTATCTAGTGGTCAATTCCGGACATTTTTAGAGTTCCCTTCGTATTAACGTACGGACATCGAGCAGATACGGAACGGTGTTTGTTCGGCCAGATTTGCTTTTATACGTTATGATTAGAGATGACCAAGGTAGGGGAGATTATTACCTTGCAGCGACTAGACAGTCTCGTGTTAATTCGACTCACGAGAGGGGGTTCGCGTTGCCTTTTGGTTTCCCAGAGAGTCGACAAAACACGAGCCTGTTTAGTCTCTGCAAAATTTACCTACCTTGTTCATCTCTAGTTATGATAAATAGGCATAAACAAATAGTTATATTTTCTTTACCGCATTAGCTAGGATTCTTACTTCGTTACACCGTCTTAGTAAAATTGTTTATTTCTTTTACTACTAATAAATGAGCTTGAACTGAGAATTACGCGAAATAATTTGCTTTTTCACCAATACAAAAGTAAATATTGTAAATATAGGTTGTGAATTACGTATTTGAGTAGTCGGGTTCGAATAAAATGTGTCCGTTTTAATGTAGCCTCACTTCTTCTGAATTAAAGTCAATCATCTTCATTACGAGATGTGCACGAGGATTGATTTTTGTTTCTTCTTTGGAAAAAAAATGAAAAAAAAAAAGAAAAATATGAACCTAGATATTTAAAATGTTAGATTTTAATACAACTTGATTGTGTAATCTCTAAGTACTATCATTATTTGCAGTTCTTACATAGAAGAACCCGACTTGACATTTTTTAAATCTCACAGATGATTTATTTATGTAGGTTGTTTCGGTAAGAAAGATCATATTCGCATGCATTACGCTAAGAAATTAGCGAATATGTCCTTTATTGTCAGAACTACCAACTTAAATCATCAGTAAAATTTAAATAGTCACTATTCTTATTTTGTGAATAAATATTTTACAGTTAATGATTTTGCTATGATTAGTACGCAGTACTCACATTTAATACTGCTTTAAGTCTGAAATTGTTTCTTTTTGAAAACCTTATGAATAGGAATCTAAGGATAATGATACAAAAACAATATTACAATCAATATATTGTACTTCTACATATTTCATGAGAAAATAAGACGCTGCATTATCAAATATTATTTTTTTATGGCTTAAATGCTTCTTTTGTGGTCCACTCTATACAATTTTTCACGGTTATTAACTTGCTATATGATTTTTTGGGTTTCCCAGTATATACCGCTTTTGATTTTAACCTTTAATGGACGATAGCGGTATCCTTAGAATTATTTGATAATTTGTAGTTGTACTTATGTATATTGGAATAACTTTTATAAATAGGGTTAACATAGAAATTTATAATCTTTATTTAAATCGCGTGTGGTAGTTTGTTAACGCTTTGGAAAAGTCAAACATAACAAATCAACTCGTTCTAATGGTTCCGCGTATATTATTGTTATTAATAACAAATGCATCCTTTTAATCTTAATTTATTGGTGCTGCCTCTTTCGTCTCACGTGTTACATGTATTAATTTTTTTTCTTTTTCTGATTTTCGACCCACAGCTTTAGGCTGTTAATGCTATAATCTAAGGAATTTCGTTGCTATGGAAAAGAAAATTTTATATTTCCGTGTCTAATTACTAGTATGGAATACTTTTTTAAGGAAACCTAATTTTTAAGCTAATTTCATTATTACACACTATAGAAACTGATATTTAATGTTGTTATTTTCATTTTCTTGTGGAAAGTATAAAAATCCTAAGAGTACCCTGTTGAGAACAAGAACTGACCAGGAAAAATGTTTTTCCTTATAGAAATAATTATTTTATTATCAGTCATATCAAAAAGTGAGAGAGGAGGACAATTCCTCGCAAACGTTGAGAAAAAGTTATTAGATATAGCGTACATATGAACAAAATGAGGTTTAGACTCAACCACTTTTAGAAAGGGGGGTGTCCGTTAGTGTATCGTTGCACGGTTGGGCGCGGTGAGTTTGGTTTCCTAGAGGCGGCCTGTTGTTGAGTGGTCCGGTATTCATGGGTTTAGGTTTTTCAACGTTCTACGATATACTCTCTTTAAAATAAAACAAAAAAACAGTCTATAATTTTAGTTAAATTAGTTTTTGTAGGGAAAATAATATTGACGAAAATAAAATCATAGTAAAGGTTGAAATAATAAATAAAGAACTATATTTTAATTCCTATCGCTAATGTCTATTTTTCAACATTTCCAATGATCGATATTATATGAAGATTAAAGTACTGAAAAACTTTTGCTTGGCGGGAATTTAAAATTTAAATTTTCCAGAATCGATTGCTGCACACTATTCTTTATGAGGTTTACATTTAAGGGAAGCAGTTACAATAATCGATAGATATTTTAATTGTTATTAATTTACATTACCGCTTACGTAATGAAAAAAATTTTAAGACATCGCGGAATGGTGTGGCTACGTCACTATTTTGGTCACGTGACGTACCGTTAGACGCCATATTGGCAGTTTCGTCCTGTGTTGAGGGTTACCGTTGTGTATCTAGTTTTTTTTCGTGTTTATTAAAAATGTGTGCATTGTTTTATTGACTAGTAATTGTTCAATACATGTATTTTGTGTGGATTGTGGAATACATATGTCGGCATATTTGAATATCGGAAAGCGCGATTAAGTTCGGCTATTTACGATTATCATAGCCTACTATTGGTGTTGTGCAGCTGTTTAATGTCTTGTTGAAGGGATATATTAAAATATTGGCGGGAATCGCCGATATGATCTAGTCGTTGGTAAATAGAAATTATTGAAATATAATGTATTGCATTGTGAGGTTAATTAACTAAAAGATATATTTTTCATAAAACAAAACATCGTTTACGTGCACGTTGGTACTCCTGTAAATTGTTATCATTTTCATTATATGGAGGGGTTCAAAATTCTATGGCAAGCGCTTCGATGTGTTTGATACTAAGTTTCTTCAAATGGTCCAGTATTTAAATAGTTTTTGGTAGTAATAATATTTGAAGTCATAACTTTTAAACGAAATATTTAATTATTATTATTATAATTTATATTTAAAACAAATGAAGATGATAAAAAAAGGCGAAGTTAATGTATTTTATTTTTGACAGGATCACATTTTGCTATGGCAGCTGTGATTGACATGGGTGAAGTGGATGAAACCCATTCAAAGGAAGAAGCAATAAAAGGTAATTTATATGATATGTTTTTATTCAAACAAAAACCTCTATTACATTAAAAATTATCCATCATGTTTGTTTCCTTTTTGTTTGTGCTGTAAAATATGTGACCTGTCAGTTGTGAAATAACCTCACTTATATCAAATGATGTATTCAATGTTAGTAATACAAACCGATATTAGTTTCATAACTTCTTTTTATAATTACTTTAAAGTGTTACATTAAAGTTTTGTTGGCAGATGGAATTATCTTAAATGGTGATGTCTCGAGTATTAAGTCGCATGAAAAGGAAAATGAATCAATTCCAAATGAAGAGGTGATGGAAATAGATGAAGCTCATGATTCAGATGAAAATGACGTGGAAGCAACAAGCATAGAAATAGACGATGAAGATAGCAATGACAGTAATGTTAATAATGCGATAAATAATACAAATGTAAATGACCCCAACGAAGATGAAATCCACTCAGTGGACAATAGTGATGATGAAGTTGATGAAATTGTTGATGCAGATGCACCTGAAGATAAAAGCGATTTAAACGATGAAAATGCAGCATTAAATGAAAATAATGAAACAAAGAACGATGAGGAACCTACTAATAATACTGAATTACTGGAAGCGAAAGAAAAAGAAAAGGATTCTATTCTTCTGAACGATTCTGGTGATGGAGATGTAGAAATTATCGAAAGTGATTTGCCTAAAGAAAATGGCAAATCTTTTAGTCCCATATCAAATGAACCTCACAAAATTGATGATGATGACGATGATGATGTGATAACGTTAGATGCTCCAATAAAAAAAGTAAAAAAAAATTCTCCATTTGTGGATTCACCACGAAGAAGTGCAAGAAATTTAAATAAAAAAAGCAGAAGTTATGCGGAAAAAGAAAAGGATGACAGCAGTGAGGAAGAATCTGATATTGAGGAAGTATTGCCTCAAGATCCATTAGCTGTTGCCGATCCTTTATCAACTTCGGAAAAAGTGTCTTACATGAAAAAACAATCTCTACAAATTCCTGTGAGTTCTACAATTGTTGTTAAGGACACAAAACGACTAGTAGAAATTGCTTCTAAGAGCACTCCTAGTAATACTGGTAAAAAAGAACCTACGTTAGTAATAATTGATACAAATTCTATTTTGTCAGGTCGCGGTCCTATCCCTATCAGTCAGAAGCCAGCTGCTTCGCAACCTTTTCCTGTCCTTCCCATGGCTTTACCTGCGCAAGGGGTGTATCCACCAAACATGCGTGCTACTATAACCCCAATTCCTCCAATTCCTTCCTCCATGCCAAATGTTGCAACCACTACACAATCACCGCTACAAAAACCACTAACCCTACAATCATCTACAGCAATTCAGTTTTCACTTCAGCCATCTACTACTTCTACTCCCACAACATCTCAAAATAGTCAGCAACAACAACAACCATCTGCACCCATTCTGCCCTCTCTAACTGATGACATGTTTGTTGTTGAAGCACCTTCTTTCATAGTTCCCTATGTATATGAAAAACCACCTGTAAAAGATCTCAAAGAGTTTGTTGATAATTTTGCTAAAGAACTTAAGGAAAAACGGAGAGCAGAAGAAAAAGAGAAACAGAAGGCTGAAGAAAAACAAAGGCAGTTAGATAAGCACGAAGAGAAAGAAATAAGTGACCAGAAGGACAAAGAGACAAATGAAACAAATAACAGTAATGCAGAACACCTTCAAGATAAGGCTAAAACCAGTTCTGAAATACCAAATCAAGTGAATGTAGAAGAGGGACAGAAAAGATGCAACGAAGAAGTTGGAGTTGAAGCATTAGATAAAAGCGCAATTTCAAAAACCGAAGAAGAAAAATCAAAAAACGACGATATAAAAATAGAGGAAAATCAAGTGCTTGAGTCAAAAATTCCTGAAAAGAAGGATTTTTCATATTCTGTAGATGCAGAAGAACCGACTCGTACTAATAAACCTTATTCATACTTTGAAAGTCCTTTAGGGAAATTTTTTATAGATATTGGTCATAATTTAGTTCAAGAATTTGTGCAGAGTGATCTTTTAAAACAACAAAAACGTAAACGTGAACGTGAAGGAGGAAAGAATGTCGAGACTAACAAAACTATAACATCTTTAATTAAGAATTTGGAGTATACAAAGGAAAACAATGAACCTTATCACATGCCTATTAAGAAATGTGAATTTTGTAGTTTTAAAACGGAGTCTGCACTTGCAATGGCCTTTCATTTAGAAACGCCCCATATGAAGAATTTTGTATATCGATGTAATTTTTGTCCATATGAAATACGAAGTCCTCACGACATTTTGTTTCATATGGAAGCTGAACATATGATAAGAGGACGTTTAGAAAGAGCTCCTGCTTTTCACCAATGCCCCAATTGTCCCTTTGAGGATAATCAAAAGGGTAAATTATCTAGACATTTAGTTGCCTGTTCTCGTAAGTTCAAACCTGAAAGAAATCTAGAACCCCCGTTAGAATGGGAACCACCTGCAAAAATACCACGCGTGCCTAGGATGAAACAGTCCAATCTAACAAATACTGCAGCGATGTATCAAGCCATGACTAAGACTACACAATATCAACTTATGCAAAAAATGCAGAGCGCGCAATCTGCCCTTAACAGAGGTAGAGGTAGACCATCTCTAGGCACCATTAAACAACCTACACTGGTCAGAAACCCAGCACAAAATATGATTTATAAAACATCAATGTCTGGTGGTTCTGTTTTACTGCCGACAAATTATCAATTGAGTGGAAATCAGTTGTATCAGGTAAGACTATATTTAATTTTTGCACATTTATGTATCTTATTAATTTTTTTTTACATAAAGTTGCGTAACTGAAAAAAATGTGTACATAAATAGGCGAAAGAAACATTTTTTTTTTGTTTCTCTATAATTTTAGGCAAATAAATACCAATTTCATAAGATTGATTGATTAAATATAACAAATCATTGAATGCAAAGTCGTATCGCATAACAGTTGAACAGTTGAAATAGTTGTGAATAGAAAATGGTTTAGAAGCTTCAATTTTTAGTCAGCACTATTTGAAATCTATTTGTACTTGTTTAAAAACAAACTTATGAAACAAAACATGTTCACATACACTACCGTTCATATATTCGGGGACGATTAAAAAATACAGTTTTTTTTTAATTCGAATAAAAACAAAAAGTTATTTGTAATTTAATTTACTTCTGTACACTGAGTATACTATACAAAACTAAAAATATTCCAAAAAGAAATGTACTAATTATAATTAGGTCTATACGGATTTTTCGTCTATATGTCCACCCTTTGACTTAATTACTGCGATACATATTCGTGGCATTCTTAGAATTAAAGATTTCAAAAATGTTGCTGGGATCTCGGTCCATGCTTGCTGGAGCTTTTTTCATAAATCTTGTGAACTAGTCACTCCTTTTTGGCGAATCCTTCTGTCCAGTTCATCCCATATTAATTCGATAGGCGACGGGTCAGGAGACTGAGGTGGCCAAATCATTCTTTTTAAACGATCTTCTTCCAGAGATGCTAGATAGTTTCTACATACACGAGAAGAATGCTTAGGGTTGTTATCCTCTTGAAATGTAAAGTTTCGACCTCGTAATCGTTCCTCACTTGGTACATCACTCTCTTGTAATATTTTGAGATAGCCCTCTTTACGAAGTATTGCCTGTATTCTTACTAAATCACCTACAGCTGTTGCAAAACAGCCCCAAACCATTACGTTACCTCCACCTTGCTTCACTGAAGGTAAAATACACTGTTCACTAACCCTTTCACCAACCTGTCGCCTAACAAACGTCCTCCGTTTAGAGCCAAATGTTTCAAATTTGGACTCATCTGTTCACAGCACGTTGCACCACTGTTCGAATGTCCAGTGTCTGTGTTCTTGTGCCCACTGCAATCTTTTTCCTTTATTTTGAACTTTTAAAGGCGGTTTTCTTGCAGCTACTCGTCCCTTTAAGCCTGCCGCAATTAATCTTCGTTTCACGGTCGAATGCGAAATAGGATTTCTTCGTGAAACGTCGACTTGCTGCGTTATTTCCGGAGCCGTTAGGAATGAACTGATCTTCAGCAGCCGTTGTCTTCTTCTTGCGTCCAGAACGTTTCTTATCAGCCAAAGAACCCGTTTCCGCCACCCGTTTTAATGTAAATACACAATTTTTCGCGTTTCGATGGAAATTTCTTTTCGTTTTGCCATTTCAGCACCACCCGTTTATTACGATAGTTAAATTTAAATTAAACTACTATCAAGATCGATTTTATTTTAAATACAAGACGATATCTGCTTTGTTTGTTGTACCAAGTGTTCTATGAATTTCACATTATTCCTTTGTGGAAATATTCGACAATATTTTCAAGTTTACGTTTATAACCCCATCAAAGGGATTAAGAGGAATTTTGCCTGAGGCTGCGGTAGAATATAAATGCGTTATAAATTTGATGGGATAGAAGAGAATACTGTTGTAAATTATGTCCGTACATATAGAAATGTATACTCTTTCATATAAAACACAATCGATTGTCAATATTTCAATTTTGCTTATTTTTCGTTCGAGTTTTTCTTAGTCGTCCCCAAATATATGAACGGTAGTGTATATACAAACCTTAAAATTGAGTTAAACTCCAATTCATGTGTTTACGTACTATATAGTTTTTGAAATTGCTAAATTTGTTTTTGAAATCATTATGTTTTTTGTTTTTGTGTTTTACATTTGATTTTAATTTTTTTTGATATTCTGCTAATTGATAAGTTATTCATAATTTTTGAACGGCAGCAAATGCAAATAAATTTGTAAAATGATGGATAATAAATTATGGTATGAATATGTTTCCGGTTAATTCGTGGACATAATTAAACCGTACTTCCTGAAGTTCCATAGTGAACAAAGCAGAAGTAATAATGTCAGTTTTTTTTTTTAACTAACCTGCTACAATTATCTTGCTTTTATCTTTTTAAATATGTAGCATATTAAACATTTAAACAATTTCAAGTATTTTGTTTCTTAGGATAACTTAGGATAAAACTTACTAAACGTCTCGTAGGAAACTTGCTTAAAAATAGACGTGGAAGCAATAGTTTTGTGCTTTCCGTTTTTCGTTTGTCGTAAATATTATATCTTTCTTAAACTAAACTCTTTTTGCATCACATATACTTCTTTTTCAAACAAAATAGCTTATCATTATCATGATAGTAAACATAGTAAAATTCATAAGGAACAACGTTTGAGATTTAATAATATGGAAATATGCTAGGTGGTTGGTGGACAAGAAATGGGCGGTAGGATAGGCACTGGTGCACCCATGACACTTCTACCAAACATATCTTCTGCTACCAGCACACTTACCATTCAGGTATGACCTGAACGTAGACATGCAAATATTTACATTGCTTTATTACAATGCATGAAAACCTACTAATTTATTATCTGGGTAAAGTTGTTTTAACAATTGTAAAATCAAAGTATGCGTATTTGTGAGCTTATCAAAATTATTTACTTATTCAAATTCAGCCATTCATTTTAGTGGCAATATGAAGGTAGAAAATACATACATCTATAGGGTTTTAATATGTGATCGCGTCACATAAATATGATTGGGCAATTATAAATTATTATGAATGAAGCATTCTAGATAAAAGCGATAAGGAAACTTAGAGTTTCTATTTAAGTTTTCTTAGAAATCCCTTCTTTTTTATAATTTTTATAAATTCGTGACAAATACATATTCAGTGTAATATATTGAGATGTGATTCAATTTACTACATCCTCAAGATAAATTTATAAGCTTTCTCTACTCTTTATATGTTACCAAACACCTACCACGCACTACAACATACTTAATAAATCCGGAACATATGTTTCGGAATGATCATTCGGCCGTAGAGTTAGCAACGGAAATCTACAAATTTCCGAAGCGGTTGCTCCGAATTTATTTAAACAAGTTGTATGACGCAGTGTGCTGATATCTTTAGTGAAATAAAACTATAAAACTCCTTTGCTCCTTCCAAATTTATTTAAAATGTATTCTAGGGCTACTTTTAGTCTTACGCTATCATTAGCTAGAGTAGTCACGTTAAAACTATATAAATGAAATGTTGTTAAATATAAATTTAAAATTGAAGCTAAATGTGTAAAGATTGCAAGTGATAAAAAGAAATTAAATTATAAATTTCAAAATTGGTGAAAGATTAAACGGAATTGCAAATAATAAACATAAAAGTTGGAGTTTAAATTAAAAATGTAAAAAATATAAGTAATCGGGTAAAAATACAATTTTAGAAAAAACAACGTTACAGCATGTGTGATGGAACAAAAGTATACTCGGACGGCTGGCAAGCAGTGTGAAGCAGTGTGGGCAATGTACACAAAGCTCACTTTCGTACAGGTTTACTGTATATCGTCCAAGTTTGCTTTTGTGCCATCATACACTTATTACTAGTTGAAGTGTACGCGATCTACCTACACATCACATACATAAAACGCCGAAATTAAAGGCTAGTTAATTCAAAAATACACATATGTAATATCCAGGGTAATTTTTTGAAAAGGAGTCAATGAAGTCAATTAAGTAGAGATAAAAACTCCCAAAAACATATCTACTTTTATTAAGGAGGACATGCTTTGACCAACGAATCACACTTAGGACGTTTACACCTGCACTCCGACGAATACCGCGGTACCTCAAAGGAAAGTATATTCCCCAAAGAAAGCGCCTGTGTATCTTTTGAAAATAGAAATGATCTGCATTGCGAAATTGACAATAATTCTTTAAAAATGTAGATAAGCGTTAACAATAGCGGTATTTTAAAGTATTTTATTAAAATTAAATAAACAATTCTGAAAAGAGAATATTCGCAAGAATTGCTCAAATTAAACCTATGCAGTAGTAAAGTTTGTTCTCAAATTCGTGCCTTATATTCTGAAAAATTCCTTTGGGAATGTTTCTACACTCCTTGGTAATTCGTTGACGCAAATCGTTTAGCAAGTGATACATCAGCATAATAAGCTTTTATTTGAGGTACTACATGACGGGTCATGTCAGGTTAATTCATTCTTTGTATATTGCAACATTACACCTGAAATCTGGAAAGGTTAGACTAAATATTTATAAATACTAATGGATTCATACATATTAATATGTCTAATAGTAGTTAAAACTGCGATATACACCGCTATCAATCACTAACCAGTGCTTCGGTACTTTATAAATAATGCATGCTTTAGTTTGCATGTACATAAGAGGTGGTTTGACATAAAACTTTTGTCTCTTATTTTAATTTATTTTATTTTGTAGCAACAAAGTCATCAGAAGACGAAGCCTATGCATCAACCAAGTATTTCAATAACTCCTCTACCTCGAAACACAAGTGCACCACAAATGCCTGTTTCAAAACCTGGTGATTCGAACTCTAAAAACTCATTTGTGATTTGTGAGATCTGTGATGGATATATAAAGGATCTGGAGCAATTACGTAACCATATGCAGTGGATACATAAAGTTAAAATTCATCCCAAGATGATCTATAATCGACCCCCTCTGAATTGCCAAAAGTGCCAGTTTAGATTTTTCACCGATCAAGGATTAGAGAGGCATCTGTTGGGTTCCCATGGATTGGTGACTTCTAGCATGCAGGAAGCAGCAAATAAAAGCAAAGATTCTGGACGATGCCCAGTTTGTGGAAGGGTAACTTTTTTATTACTAGATATTAGTCTGTATACATCGTCTAAATAGAATGTACGTACACCTTATCATTGTTGTTTGTAACGCACAATGATTGTTTTTATATCTGCTACCAGTGTTGTATGTTTTCTTTTAGAAGAGAAATGCTTTACTATACACAAATCGTCGCGTATGGTATTATTCATAATTTGCAGATGCAAATTTTGTTAGTATAATCTGAAAGCTGGTAGCTTAAGCCTTATATGGAGCTTTTGCATTGCTAATTATGTATTCAAAACATTATGCTTCATTTGAACGGAGGCAAGGCTTGTTGAAAGTAGAAATCGGCGTCCTCGTATTTAAATATTTTTCACATGGACGCCTTCAGAATTTCATTTAACATCGTCGTATAGCGTAGCGAACGGTATTCATATGGCCTTCGTATAATTGGGGTGAAATGTGCTTTCCTGCCCTTTACGCGCTGTATAACCATATGTTTCGTTGTTTTTTTTTTTTTTTTTACAAATATCGTAAAACAGCGAAAATCATCGTTGTCAAGTGAAATGAAGTAGTGTTCAAACTTACCTCTGTGTTACATTCGTTGGACCATATAACTTTTGACCAATCTTCAATAAACGAATGTACATAGGTTTTTGCTCATTGAAGATGTTTTTCTTGAAGTTCTGAGTCAGTAAAGGCTTCCGACGAGCCACTTAAGGCGTCTTATTACAGTTCTCAATTTGACAACCCACTAGGTAAATCTTTTCATTACTTCCTTCGACCTCGCAATGCCTGTCATCTCTTGCTGTATTAATGTGTTTGCGTCCACTTTTCTTTCCGTTAGCGAACCAGTCTGGTGAAAACGTTTTAACCTATTACATTACATTATTACAGCACAAGACTATTCATCTTCTTTCAATTCGCAACAATTACAACATTCCGATATCCTCGTCTATTTCCTAACTCCGTAGCCTCAGTGCACTATATGCCGCCGGCTCTACCTCAGTTAGGTACAAGGACAATCTGAATAGATTTTAGGTTAGAACCAATATACAAATATGAAATAACTACAGTGAGGACGTTCGGTGCAGTTTGCTAGCGAGTGTTTGTAAGCCAAGCGTCGATCGGGTATATGCAGTAGCGTAGATAAATTGAAAGTTATATTTTGTTAATCATCAAGTACGTTTTCGATACGATTGTAATAGGAATTAACTATGAGATATTTTTCTAAATTCTTCGTTGTAAATTGGTTTCGTTGGTAAGTTGATATATTTTTAAATCTAGAGAAAGACCTTTCTACGTCACATGAAGTAACTGGTGCGAAATGGAAGTATGCAATTAAACCCTTATATTTTAAACATATTTTCATTGTGGGTAATAAAAGTGCTATTGGAAATTTCTTTTAATTGCACATAATCTGAATTTCTTTGTAAAACCGCATTAACAATGATTCTAAGTGTTGAAGGGATTCAGTTAATTTAACATTTTTGTTTTCTGGAAACTTGATCGTTTTTGTTACGCTTGAGAAATGTTTATTAATAATTTGTAATTGCTCGACTAAATCCTCTTTTACAATTAATGCTTGGACTGATGTAACACTGGAAGCATCTCGTTTTAACTTTAATACAAAAGGTTTAAAAATACGAAAGTGTTGGGTATAAAAAAATGCGGCTTCTAACCATGTACCCCATCGAGTTAATATAGGTTCTGGCGGCAAAGGTATATTCGGGCACATTTCTTTATATAACTTTATACTAGTTGGTGCTTTTGATAAAATCCTTTTTAAATTAGCTAATTCATGAATTAACATCGGGAAATTCTTCACGAATAAGTTCAGCAATGCGATGTATTCCAAGCACAACACATGTTTGTGTTCGATGTAACATGTTTGGAAAACGTTTGTTAAGCTCGTTACCTGTTTTTAACATTACGCTTGCAGAATCTGAGAAAAAGAGTAGAACTTTTAAGCAGTCATCACCAGCTACATTTTTTACGCTGTTAATGATAATGTCGGTAATATCGTTTGCAGTGACACGCAATTTGATTTTTTTAGCTACTAAAAATGGTATTGGAGAGTTTTCCATATGCAATATGCCAACCACTACATTAACAACGCACTTTTCTTTAATGTCGGTCGTTTCATTTGCGCTTATCCAGAGATAATTTTCACTTAGTTTTGACCTGATTTGATTTATTGTTTTGTCGAATTGCTTAGGTACATAATATTTCCTAATTGTGGATGGATATGGGAATATCTTGGTTGATATATTTTTTAAGAAACCCACGGAAAAGTGGATCCTGTAATTTATTTAATGGGATATTAGCACCAAGAAAAGCTGCGCGTAAATCAATTACAAATTTATCATGTGAAATACCTCTTTGGTATTCAATATGCCTCGTATTTTTCAGATGCCGCTCAAGAGTATATTTGCCCCTGAATCCTAAATTCGCAGAACAAATGGTGCAAAGCACTTCTTTTTTGTTAATGACAGTGAGAATGCTGCCATATTCTGAAACAATGCTTGATATTCTCGGCATTGTTGGAAAATGATAAACTAAGAACTACTAAAATAAAACGAAAGAATACGAAACAAGTAAATATTAAATAAGGATCAAATATATTATACAATTATAAAACGAAATATAAACTCTAAAGAATACTCCTAACAAAATAACCGAAAATGAAACTTCTAAAAAAGGACAGTGACGAAATAAACGAAAAAAGAGACTTCTAAAACAGTACAGTAAGAATATAAACCAAAACTTCTAAAGTAGGGCTATAATAAAATAAATGAAAAAAACACTCTTAAAATCGCACAGTTACAAAATATACCAAAAAGAACACCTATAAAATGAAATGCTAACGAAATATCTAGATATTTTAAGCTGAACGGCGCTACTATGCTCCCCACTGGGTTACTAACTACGTACTGGCCAGTACTGCCGTCGCTCTCTGCCTATCTTCTACGTGGCGAGTTACACACATGCGAGGCTGTCACCGAACGTAACGCCAATGACAAACTGCACGCAACGTCGCCACTCTAGAAATAACACGAAGTTATTAATTTCAAGAAACATGAAAGATATTGTACCAAAATCAACACCACAATACAAACATAAAACAGATTTTATTCTTCTATCTAAGAATAATAAGTGGATTTGTCAAATATAATAATAGGCAGAGTTAATCATGTACGAGTTAAGCTTGATGCTTGATGAAAGAAGGAGAACGGCATCGCAGAATTTGCATTTGTTACCATAGAAAATACAAAAAAAGTAGCAGGATTTTTATGCAGGAGTCCTTCTGGAATTGTAAAAGCTAAAATTTACTAATGACAAAGGCTACATATAGCATTTTACGAAAATATTGTCGTAGGGTGTATATTTAATCATTTTTTCTTAGTAGCAATAATAATAATAATATTCATTCATAACTCAGTATCATATGTACTCGAAACAAACGTCAAATAAAAGAGAACATACTTCCAATGTGTAGCAACATTTAGACACTAACAAAACTCGTTAACTTACTTTTGAAGTGGCGAATACTACTCAGACACGGACTTTAATTTGTTTGAAAGCGCAAAAAAGCTTTTTCTAAATTCATCGCAGATGAATTCCGCCTTAGATAAAATACGCAGGGCGTATTTTTGCGCCATAAAAAGACGATGCAAATTACCGATACCCCAAATAATGATGGCATAACGTATCTGAGAATAGAAGTTTGCATAATACAAATTCAGAAGAATCTTCTAACTACAGTACATTGACATAAATTTGAGGACGTAACATGCCTTAAGTAAACGTTCACAGAGTGAGTCAATATGTGCTCTAAATGTCAAAGCTGTGTCGAATACCACTCCCAAAAGTTTAACATCGGTAAGGCTAATGTTTCTATTAACATACTGCTTTTGAATTGTTTAAAACTAATTTGTTTTTTGTTGACCAATTTTCATATATGTGTTATTTTGTCTTTATTCAAATTAAATGTATTATAATCTGTAATAAGTAAATTGATAGTGATCCATAGGTAGCAGGTCAAGCACCTACTTTGTTAGTTAAATGAAACGCTCTGTATATTATTACGCTTCTGGCTTCTCCATCTGGATATAAACCAAATATAGTACGGGTTGCATATGGCTATTTCTAACGGATTTTCGGACATTTATAATTTTGTTCTCAATCGCTTAATTTTAGATATATATTCAAAAAATCCGAAGTGCTATTAGACTGCGGCGTAATTTTTTTACGATATTAAACTACGTACCTGTCTCTATCTGGACATGCTATTAGGCTTTCGAAATATATAGCGTTCAGTATTGAACACCAAACTTTACCAAATTAAGACACCTGAAACGTTAATTTTTTTAAATAGCACAAAATATTTTTTCTGTGTCCAGGGTATACGAAATTTATATCTATAAAGCGTTTCATCCCGGCTCGAAGTATCGGGTCTTGTGGAGTATATTCCTCTTTTGCTAGTTTACAACAATTTCTACAAAACTATCCTTGTCAGTTTCAGCTTTTCTTTAGCTTTATGTCCTTTGGTGTTTTATTTTCACATTTTGCTTTCGTTTCTATCTATTAATCGGCAAATCAGTTGTTTATAAAAACTTCATGTTATAGTTGTATTGATTTTCGTAAGTAGAACGAATATTAATAATTATTAACCTAAAAATCGTGAAATTACAGCACTTTGACATTTTTTGTGACATTTTCTGCGCAAAAAAAAACACTGCAGAATCCCACGATGAAGTTTGTGTGGGGGAGCGTAAGGAATGGTTTCTCAATGGATTACTACGAAACGTACCACGAACTCAGTAATAGTTATCGACAATACCTTGTTTCATAATGGCAAGGCAGCACGGATGCCTGAGAGAAATTATATATTCCTTTGGTTTAGAGAAAAAAAAACAATGCCTGTTGAAGGAGGTTAAAACGTATTCTTTTAAACATTGTTTCTACAGAAAAACATAAGTACAATAAGTATATGTTCTAAGAAGCAATTATTGAAATGGGACATACTCATTGTACATTTGCCATTTTATTGCTGTGTTAAACCCGATTGAGATTGTATGGGGACAGGCGAAGAAGTTTATAATACACAATAATACAAGCTTTAAAATAAATGAAAAACCTGTCCTCGTGGAAATTTAACGAAATGCAGAATGACCAAGTTTATTATTCATTTACCAGGTTCATCTTCATCATCCTCATTAGAAAACATGTCAATTAATTACATCGATTCTTATAAAATCATTTGTTTTAATATCTGTAACCGAATACAGTTGCACAAAGTGTCTTTTTAAAATAATAAAGTAAGCGCCTATATTCGCTAGTTATCGATCTTTTGAAAGATACCTTATGAAGTCTATTACATTTCTCTAAAGCGGCCACACTTCGTTCTATCTTTTATTGAAACAAGAGAGATGTTCAGCTAAGAGGATTATATTACAAAAAATATTTTAACAATCCATGTTGCAAAGATTTTACTGTAATTATAACAAATACCTTTTCTAAAAATCACTTTTATTCGGCAGAAAGTATCGTTGGTTAGAAAAACAGTTATTTTAAGATGTAAGAGGCTCCCTGTAGTTATATAAATATTTGACGAAAACTATTATTATTAAAGAATGAGCTATATATTTGAATTCAGCACAATGATGTTTATTACAAAAAAATTATATTCTTTCATATGTACTAAAAATGTGTTGTTCACCATAATCTGTATTTGTAATATGCATTCGTAATTTTAGGTATATCAATGGAAATTATTAAATCATGTCGCCCGAGACCATAACATGACATTAAAGCCAGCGCACTTGTCGTATAAATGTACTGTTTGCACGGCTACCTTCGGAATGTACAAGCAGTTTGAAAACCACGTGTATTCAGCGCATAGTGTAGTTGCAAAACGCGTTATGGACAAGAAAAACGCGTCGCCGCAGACATCCTCGAATAGTTCTACTGCCAAAAATAATGATTCTTTATTGAAGCCTTTAAAGATTAATGATGAAATCACGATAATTCCTCAGCTTCCAAAGACCAGTGTGGCCAGCACTAGCAAAGAAGAATGTTCCACTTTTGTAACCGGAAAAAATAGTATTAGTGTTACAACAACACCCACCACTAGTAAAAGTAAGTAAACAGTCTTTGTATTTATTCTCGCATGAAAACAGTAATATTGTGGCAGCATCGATTAAGTGACATTAAAACACACGTTGTATAAATGCACATCATTTGTAGTATGTTTGCAATGCAGTCGGCAGTAGCGATGGATAACGCCATATGCGGAAGGGCGTAGACAGCGATTCGATTCCCGTGTGTATTTTCTTTGCATTGTACTATCCAACAGAAATGCATTGTCCGCGACTTCCAGTTTACGTCACCGCCCATCGTTACTAACAGTTGGGCTTAATTAAAAGTCAATATCAATAATTATTGCTATTAGTAGTAGTGATACTGCAACCAATGATTTGCTTTGTCATAATCTAACCTAAATTGCTTTTGTAATGCACAGAAACGTTATATAATATGTTTATTAGTAATTTTTCCAGTAGTCATTCAATCATCACCTGCACATTGAAAAGCAAATACGGAAAATAATGTTTTAAGTTTGACGTGTTGCACTAATTTCTCACCACCCTATGTGAACCCTACTTAGGTGTCGCGGTAAGGGTGAAAGTGTAGTATTTCAGTAGCAATAATTGTACACCGTGTTCATCGACGAATGGCACACCGCGATATCTATACCTCACGATTTATTCGAGTTTTGGAGTCTATAACACATTTGCTTCTTTCGGTTTACTGTTACCTATTATCTATTTTAATCTATTTTGTACTTTTGGGGAAAATAATTTTCATAAAGATAACAGGAAGTAGTAAAAGATTGTAATCTGTAGAGATAATAAACAAAGATCAATTTATTAAAAATTTTAATGAAACTCACAAAAACAAACGAAAGCCTACTTCAAACTCAAATTGAACATATTACATTAATTTAAAAAGACATATAAAAACAAAATCCCGCAAGGTAAAAGCGAAATTAAATTAAGGAGCTATCACAATAGTCGGCCATATTGAAAAGTATGTGGAAATAAACTAATATGTCGGTACAACTAATATGAGCCGCAATATGAGTGTTATTTTACAAATTTGACACAACTTTGTCGCATACTAGATCTTATTTACGTAACGAGAAAGAAAAGTGTTTAATAATAAAAACAAAAAAAAATGACATTGTAATCAAAGTAGCACAAGAGCCATCAAAATAGATCATTTTCACAAAAAGACTTCTCTTATTACGAATTAAAACCACTTTACTGTAAGATGCAAAAATCATAAATGTCGCAATTAAAAGTGGTTCATATTGTTTACATAAAATGAACCAGAATCTAATATTATTTTAGTTTTATTTTATCAAGTTGCCTTTTGTCTCAGTTCATTTAAGAGATGGCAGCAGATGACAATTTTATTAGGAGTATGTGTGATATGTATTTGTGAAAAAAAAAATGGAAAGATGGTATGGCAGTGAGTGAACAATTCTTCAAACCACAAAAAGGAAACATTATTTGCATACATTTTGAGGTTTATAATAGCAACACATGGGCAGCTAATTGTGAAAAGCAGTTTCATTGTCTATTTATTTTTATTCAGTTATTACAAATGTAGGTATAAGCGTGGGTACATGTATAAATATTTCAGCAATTTGACATAGCATGTGGTCTAAAAAAAGATAACTTTTGTAATATATTTCATTATGTGATTTCTGCTTTGTTTTAGATTGGAATCACCGAAAACTACTTCGCACAACCTATAAATAGTACTTTTCATTTTTAAGTACCTTCTTTTCAATTGCTAAAAAAATCTTCATTTTGGACTCTGCGAAATATGAGATTTCCGTTAATGAATTGTTTTGGTCCTAGCATCTTCACTATTCTATAAACATATGACAAACAACATAACAAACAACTATTCCGCACTCCTCAAATCAGTTCATTCTATTTTTATAAACTTTATTTTAGTGGGACACTCACTGCCATTTAGGATAACCATATACAAGTGTTACTTCGTATATATGGCTGATTAAAACTGTAGAGTTTAAATACAGCCTTAAGTTCTCAAAAATCCCTGCATCACATTCTACACGTTTTATAACGCCTAGAAAGGCTGCATTGGTTACGTTTCGTAAAGTTTCTAATTCCATGCTGACACAAGCGATCCTTATGCGCACTTTTAATTCTTCATTTCTGGAAGGAAACAGACAAGTAGTGTAAAGGACAGAAATCAGGAAAATGAACTGGCCATCTTATTATCTCATTAGTGCTTATCCATCGCGTTCAGATGGTCGCTTGCTTTATTGTTATGAGCAGGGGCGCCCGTCTTGTTGAAAATACATCACCTGCCGCAAATGAAATGGCCAGTGTATTAGAAAATCTAGGCATTACGGTCCTGTTAAGGTGGCTAAAAAATATATATAGCACAATCTTCAGCAATAAATCTTACAGACGTGAAAGAATTGTAAGCAACACTTGCTAATACTCATAGTCTGTTTGCTTAATTTATCGCTGTTCTTCCTTCATTTTTACGTTTACCTTTGGGAAAATTACGAATATTTCTTAACGTATTAGCCGCACGAATAGATGTATTTTTTCTGGGTGACGTTGATGAAGAATTCTAGTAGCATACAATGCTTGCGCGGCTGGGGTTCTGGGTGCCCGTTAAGTTTTGATAAACTAGTGTTTGCCACTATGAATGATTAACAACTTTCAGTTTGTTGGAAAGCATTGTCGTACTCTTTAGGTATTATCTGTCAGAATACAATGTTTTATCGGTGATTTGATAGAAAATTTATCAATTTATCTTGATTCATTGAAATTTTGTAAGCATCAAGTAGTTATCTAGGTATATTACGTCTTAAATACATAAAAGTTCCGTTCTCGAAAAGTAAACCAGATATGTTGGTACCAGTTATAAGGAAAGTTGTCACAAATATTTTGCAGATTCCAAAAATCGAATAAAGATTAAGTTAGGTAATGCTACCTAGCGGTGTCGCATTTTAGTAAAAAAGAAATACCATGAAATATGTGCCCCTAACGAACATTTATAACAAATTTTAAAATCTGCATTTGTTCCCAAGATATGGGGCTGACCTATTCTTCGCGGAACATGCTGTATATGTTCACGATGTAGTAAATTAATAGTTTTTTGTTATTTCAGGTGAATTATCTCGTGCTGAGCGGTTAGCACGACGTAAAACTTCTTCAGGAGTAGACAATTGAAATTACGTAAGAAATATCGTTTAGTGCAAATATCGTATGTGATGTGTGAACAAACCTAAACATACCTACATATGGGTACTTCTTGCTTATAACAAGCAGAAAATTAAAGAAGAGCAACCGATTGAGTGGTCTAAGTTTAACTACGCAATTTAAACAATGGACCAATCTAGGTTAGTCCATCTTAAGTTAAAATTCGCGAATCGCGTATAAAGTGAGTGAAAGTGTATTTACTTTATTTGTAGAAAAAAAAGAGTAAAAATTAAAAGCAAAAAAATTATACTCAACTATTCTGTATAAGTACTATTTATTTATGTGAATATGACATATTTTTCATGATAATTCTTAATTTTTTTCAGTATGGTATAGGTTAGATAAATTTTAAAATACTGTTGCACTGTAAAGACTAAAGATAGAATAGAATTATATATAAATGTGTTTCCTTTAGCATTTCTTAGCCTCGTTTCCCTACAGAAGGAATAAATTTTAATGTTTATATCATTTGAATATACATGTTTATTATATTTATTAGTATTTTTTTAATATAATAATTTGTCTGTTTCATTTTTGTGTTTATTTCAGCAGATATAATTAATATGTATTAGTTATTTCATGAACAGTTAATTATCTGCCATTGCTTAGAATCTTACTTTGAGTAACCACCATCTGTACACAATGAATAATTCGGAATAATCATGGTTAAGAATTGTTTTGACAAGAATAACAATTGTAACTATGGACTGTATGAACTACTTTACCTGTGCGCATGCAGCATCTACAAAAAACGATAATCTGATAATCTGCAGTATTTGTTTTATTATTTACTGTTATTATTTTGTGATCTATACAAATTTGTTATTTCAATGCAAGAAATATTAAAATATAGTGGGCGATTAACTTAATACTAATCGTATAGCTGTAAAAAACTCAATGGTCGAATTTTAAAATGCATACACGTATCCATCCAGTGCGTGGAATAGGATAATTCCTTCAATTTAAAGAAGAAATTGTCAACAATTATTCAGAAACAATATAAAATTATATTTAAGCATAGGCCGTAGGACACGATACAAGTTTAGTTTTTTAAATACAATACCTATGCTCCTTTTTCAGTTTATGTTAACATATTTCTACCTTCGTAGATACGTAGATTTTTGCGCAATACGTTGAAAATTTTTTGACATCAATTGGATTCTACAAGAAGTTAGCGAAAGGCTGGCCAACTTTGATTTACATTGTTTTTTTTTTTTATGTAAACTGCTTCGATCGATGTATGAAAGAGTATTCATTGGAAAATTTGGAAAACTTGGTAAATGTATATTAGAGCCCACATGAAATATTTTCAATAATCTTGTAAAGTAGCTTTGCTGTTTTCAATAGAACAGCCTGTGTGTTATCATATTTTTCAATTTACTGCTACAGAAAGTAGCAGTTTCTTTTGGTATTGATTAGCTGCTACAAATTGCACCTGTCAGAAAATATCAACCTGCTTCGTAGGAACCGATCAGTAAACCATATTCTGATTGCTCGGTACTACTCTTTTTTTTTGTGTTACAATACGCATTTTCGCATGTGTAACGAATATATTTTTTTGTTTTTTTTGTAGAGCAAGTAGGTAGCATAAAAAAGTTTCCTTACTTTTTGCATTTGATAGTTTCATCATAATTTTCGAATACGTTATGTAAAGTTTTCGTAAAATTAATTCGGTTTCTAATCCCACGCTATACGGCCAACAGCCATACAAAATTTCAATGTTTCAAATAGTTTCGCAGTTATAAAAGATAAATTGCACTCGTCCATCTGTCAAAAATTTTCAAAAGATACAAATGCTTCATATATGATCCGAAATAGCAACGTAGTTGTTTTATTAAACAAACCCTAAAGTTGAACTAGGAATTCAAACATGTAATAATGTATAGAATGTTCTACTTAAAACAAAGTTGACAGCTACTTCCGGTATAACCAGAAATATCTGATTATTAAAAATGTTTTAATTCTGTAATACATGTAGCGTATCGTATATTACCAAGTTTTTATAATTTTCCCGTTGTATACTCTTTCATGTATCAATCGATGCAGCTTGTGACGGTACATCAAGAGAAACTCTTATAAAATTCTTTTTTATAAACATTTCCCACTACTTGGAATACGTTGGTTTTTTAGTAAATCATATATGGAAATATGCAAACAAATTTTTTGTTTAAATAGAAGTGACAAAATATGTTCCTCTAAGGACATTTATTAAAAATAATGCGTGTAGCAAGTTAAGGACGCATTAATTATCAATGTCGAAAATAATTCAGAATTGTACTGTTTTTTTTGGCAATAAAAAATAGGATATACTTAGAGAGGCAATTTTCTGATGTGTTTTTAATACATCATTGTAAGACAGTCGGAATCACTTGTATGTGCAGCCGTATTTGCTGCCATCTAGGTACTAGCTAGTCCGAGAGGTTTTGTATCTTGGCACTAGAAAGTATTGGGAGATGTACTGCTTGCTAGTTTTAGCGACATAAACCATGAGACAATTTGAGGTTTGAGGTGGGAAAGCTCTCTGAGCATCGTTGATGCCGCCGGATAGGCAGAAATATGTCCGTTGGTTAGTTTTTTCTCCTCTCACGTCGCGGTAATAAGTAATTCCATTAATACCATGAGCCATATTAACCATATCTGTGGCTACTGTTTAAAAATAGCGTAAATTAAGTAGTTAACCAAAAGACATTTTCTGGATGAATTTGGAATATTAGCAAACGCTCCACAAGGTGCATTACAGTTGCTACATAGGAAAATGAATATTACTTCGAGGAGATGTTAGACTTGTACTTCCTAAAAGTTTTTCATATTATATGGCTGATGTTCTAACTCAACCGAAGTTTATGAGGGCATTGGCGCTACAGATTCATATTATGGATTGTTATAATTTCTGTTTATAATATTTGAGAAATAATTCATTTAATTGTATGTGTACTACCCTAGTTGAAAATCACATACTTAATTTAACTACTTATTTTAATTTTTAATAATGCAAACGTATGCTTATCAGATGCATTTTCTAATTAAATGGTTCACATACTGAGTGATTAACTGCTTCCTGTTCAGTTAGATTCGCCTTTGGCGTGGTTTATATATTGAGTTACAGTGCTAACTGGCCTACTACTTTCTCCTAAAGCAGCCCATACGATTGTGGGTTAAACGTCGAGTTTTCGATTAACTATGGCACAGTCCAAACTCGGAACACGTTTAATTTTAACTGACTGACTGTGGAAGCTCACGTTATTATTTCACACTTTTTATTCTTATCATTAGATCCAATAGGCCGGCAAAAAGGTAGCTGATGATGCTGCTAATATAAATGTAGTGAAGGAAATAATAGTCATTAGGTAATTTATATGTACTTGTAAATATACCAATGATACGGTAATATCAGTTGCAATAAGTTTATGCTAAAAAATTACAACTCAGACATAAATTGACCTTTAATAATAGTGATAACAAGTTATGTGAGATAGTGTGACACACAACACAAAAGTATCAGCACACTCCACACCACACAAGTTTAATTGATTAATCCGGGACAGCTGCTTTGAGAATGTATCGATCCTCATTTTCCACCGAAAACCTTAATTACCTACTTTTGTTGGATTTTTCAGGTAACTGAATATGTCTTAGTGCAATTAAAAATCAAGGAAGTATGTTTAGGCTGCCGATTTGTGGCCGTAGGGTGATAATTTTTTTTATTATTGATTAAAAGGTGATCGGTAGCTCGGGTTGTCAAAAATTATTGTAATTTATATCGTTTATTTCACTCAGTTCTTTACTTTTATCAATTTCTGCCAATCAATGAAATAATTTAAAAATTACTGCCACCAGCTCCCCATTTCTAGCAAAATTAAATAATAATTCACATCAACATAAATGAAACGCTTACCCTTTGTATGCGCTTTAAAGTCTAGGCATATGCATAGAAATTGTCGAGCAAATAAGTTTGTTGTGATCAGGCATAAGAAAATGTTATAATGCTTAAAAGGAAAAAACGAATTTTTTACTCTGGAACGGCGGGATCAAGGCATAGATTTCTTTACGTTATAAAATTAAGGAGCTCTTATTGTGAATGAAAATTGAGTTTCAAAAATGAAATGTTCTTATTTTTTACCACCGATATTCGATAAATTTCCTAAAATGCCATGATATTAACAGCTGACAACTGTACTAGAGTTGTTCTAGGATGCATCATTGTACTATTTTAGAACATAGATCACTCTCGCAGATATTTCTGCAGTGCAGACAAATTCTTGGTGCTCAAGTAGTGTAATGAAAAGAACCTATTTGATTTACAGATATTTCGAAATTCGATTCATAAAAAGAACAGTCGTCGCTATGGAAAGTGGAAGGATTATATAAATAAAAATTTCTCACGATTTTTCTAAACTGTCAACAAGGCACAAGACACATAAATATGTATAACATACCCATACATTACCCTATTTAATCAAGGCGAAAATATTGTTGAGAAAATATGTCATCAGTATACTGGTGTTTCGCTCTCTATCAAATGAAGCTTCTGGGCTGTATAATGTCAAACCCTGCTGACAATCAACTGTTTGTTATGGGTACCCTAAACACCTACTTTCTTATAAGAAAAGTAGAATACTTTAGAATTAGTACGAATTTGCTACTTTTATACCCAAAAAAATTATTGTAAGATCCTAAGGCGTTTGTTTATAAAATGCTTAAAATATTCAGCAATTTTGACGATTATTTAAGTCGGAAAAAATACGAACATACCTCACATCACAACAACGATAATTCATTTAAGAAAATCATAAAAATTAATTTTCTTTAAACGTAACCTCATACTCATATAAAATTCGACGAAAACCATGTGATCGATTCATTCCATTGTTGTTATTTTTCTTTACAAAAATCGCAATTGAAACTGCACCAAAAAGTACATTTTCATATTTTTTGCATACAGCCTTTATTGAATATATTCCTTACACCTAGAGTGGTTATGACTGGCCTAGTTTCCACGGATCCAACTGTGTAAATTCTTGATTTCACACTGTACAAGTTAAAAATGTTGGATTGTAATTTTATTTAATAAACTTAATTTAATTTATGGAAAACCTTACTGTTGACATTTAACTTGGTTGTTTGTCAGTCGATTCCTAACCTTCTCTGGACCACCGTCCCCTTTCTGTCTGCTCCTCTCTGTACGTAATTTATCTGTTTACTTATCTATTAGAAATCATAAAGTTAAAATTAATAAAACGACAACCAAACGCGTAACAAGATTGTTTATTAAAATTTTTGAAATAAACATCAAGAATAATAAAAAAAAAAAGAAATATACGCAAAATTAATAATAAATAAAAAAATAATGAGATGGTTGACGCTGGTGGAATTTTAACAATGTCGGCTTCCAATTTTGCTAATCTCAATGGAGGATCGCCACGTTCAGTGATGTGTAGTCTGCTCTTCTTCTTTGACAGTAGACTAGCTACTGCACTAAATCCACGCACCGCCATATAGGACGAAGGAAATGTAATTAAAAGCTCCTGCACCATTGCTCACAATTCAGGGTAGAGAACTGGTATTGATTTTTGAAGTCAAAACTCTTGGTATCCATATTTGAATTTTACTTTAATTTTTCGTTAGTTGTGAATTATGAATGCGGTGCAATCAGGAACTCGTTAAGGGAAAGATTCGAATGCGAATTCAACTTCGCATTTGCTACTACAAATATGTTGGTTGATAACTGGTGCCATTACTGTCTCGATCGTCCGATGTAAAGTTGGAAGCCTCAGCCGGAAGGGTGGCGACGTTGCGTGCAGTATGTCATTGGCGTTACATTCGGTGGCATACTTCTACTTCCCACCAGTTACTTCATGTGACGTAGAAAGAGCTGTAGATTTAAAAATATATTAACTTACCAACGAAACCAATATACAACGAACAATTTAGAAAAATATCTCATAGTTAATTCCAATTACAATCATCGAAAACGTACTTGACGATTAACAAAATATAGCCTTCAATTTATCTACGCTACTGCATATATCCGATCGACGCTTGACGGCTAACACTCGCTAGCAAACTGCACCGAACGTTCTCACTCTAAATATGAGTCAAAATTGGCAGACGCACTTTGAATATTCAAAATTTTGTTATACCACCGTTTTAGGCGAGTTTTGTGCTGCAACCCTACGCCCGTAAAAATTAAAAAGATATCTACAGTTCTGTCGACGGTTCTACGTTCAGTGAGGCCTAAATTGGAGACGCTGGCAGCTTTTGCGATAGAGCACTACATTACACTACCCATGAATCTAGGGATGTTGGAGAACTTTTTGGCATCCCTTGTTACTACCAACGGGGAGTTTTGTGGTGTATAGAAGGAATTTTGTGCTCCCACCTAGATTCACTAAAAAAATAACACATGGGCATTTTTCGCGTATGATATGCCAATACACCAGGTGCGGCTGCTATGAAACAAGGGACGTTGGGGAACTATTGGACACCGCATCACTTCTCACTATCAATGGGGAGTTTTGAGTTCCCACCTAAATTCTGTAAAAAAAATTAACAAAACACGTATTTTTCGCATACAATATGTAATACACCGGGTGTGGCTGCTATGAAGCTAGGGGCGTTTGCGGACTTTTTGATACGGCACCATTACCATTTCTTACTACCAATGAGGAGTTTTGTGCCGTATAGGGCGAATTTTGTGCTTCCATCTAGATTCAGTAAAAGTATTAACAAAACATGCATATTTTTCGCGTAGGATATGCCAATACATTAGATGCGGCTGTTATGAAACTCGGGATGTTGGGGAACTTTTTGACACGGCATCATTTTTTACTACCGCCGGCGAGTTTTGTGCCGTATAGAATGAATTTTTTCCTCCCACCTAGATTCAGTAAAAAAAAGAAAACAAAGCATGCGTATTTTTCCCGTACGATATGCGATACATCAGGTGCGACTGAAACTAAGAATGTTATAGGACTTTTTGACACAGCACCTGTTCTCACAATGCTGTAGATAAATAGAGAAGATACCATTTCTCTAATTTGGAAATAGTATCTAAAAGAATTTAATAATTTTCGGAAATTTGCTCTATTTGAGTATGGATTTCAGTATCCGAAACCAGCCGCTGGTTTACTGAAATTGCTTGGGCTTCTTGCGGATTTAAATGTAAGATGCAAGGTTTAATAATGTGCAAAAATTTGTCATAATATAAAGCAGCTTTACGCCGTGTTTCCCATCTCGTCAATACCGGCTGTGATGGCTGAGGAATGCATGGACGAGACTTTTTTGGTAGAAGCTATTAACTGATATACTTTTGGATAACTGTTTCTAATAAATTCAGCTACAAGATGACATGCATGGAGCAAACAGGTTACATGAAGCAATTGAGGATGAGATTGTTTTAGTAACTTTCCAGCTTTACTCATGTTTGACCCTCCATCTGCAACCAACATTACAATTGGGTTTACCAATATATTGAATTTGCTATTTACTATAGTTTCTACTATCATTTCCGCGATTGTTTTCTATAATATTGTACTACGTAAAAAAAGAGGTCCGGATGCCACATCGCTTTTTAAAGTACGCGGTAACACATTTAAAATACAATTCTTTCTTGCATCCGTTGTTTCATCCGCCGTCAGCCGTATTTTTTTATTTTTTAACTCTGCCTTGATTTGATCCGTAATCGTAATTGACATCTTATTTGGCAATCTCCATTCCGGAATGTATTTCCTATAAAACTTTCGAAAGTCCTCACTGTTTACAATATTTTGTGGAATGTTGCATACACTCAACATAAAAATAAAGTCATAGAAATTTATAATATGGTATATCACGTTTTGCATTTAACATGTGCTATTTGCTATTAACATGTCTTTACAAATGAAAATATTGTTATTGTTAAATAATAATAGTGCCAGTGTATTAAATCGGTTAAGAAATCTATTAATACTCGTCTAACATAACAAAGCACGCCGTCGATTCGCCATTATCAATCCAACCCGTCATTTATACACATACAACTAACCGTATGCGTATGAATTCCAATTTCGGGTATGTTCGACCGATTTTGAACTACGCCAATGAGTGCGCACTCGTTTCTTTAGGCTTAGTGATAAATTATTATAATTTACGTGTGTATGGAAGGCTTTAGCTGTGTACAATGAGTTTTGTGGTTTTGGGCAGAAGTTGTAAGAAAACTCTGGAAATTGATTTTTATGTTTGTAGATCAGACAAGGGTTATTATTTGATGAATAAATTTACTAACCAGTTTATGAAACATAAGCGTATCAATATGTTGGGCTAAGTATTTACGTGGTATACAGTATGATATTCGGTACAGTGTTTGCGGAATACGGTTTTTCTTTCTTCGTGGTTTGTACATCGTCAGATATTTCCCACATCTGCTTTCGTCTTAATGTGTACGAAATATGATTCCCTGTACTGCGTGCAAGTTGATTGTTTCCAGTAAAACTAACTACACCTCGTAAATCACATTTGACATTGCGTATCGATGCACATATTGGAATCTCATCCGTAGATAAGGATACTTCTCTGAACAATAAGAAGCAGTTGGCATTACTACAAGATACAAGATTTCTTTTCTTTCTTTTCTGACGTAATTAATTAAATTAGTTTCTTTCATCTTTTTGAGGAGAGTGGTTTCTGTTGAAAGGACGTGAATTCTGTTAGGCAACCTTTCTTCTTGAAACATCGTTGTTAAATTGTCTGTTCGTATATATGCCTTACTGTAAACATTTGAGAAAGTGAATCAATACCGCGTGTGTTTGTTGTCACATATGTTTTACCTTGAAGTCTAACTGATTTCAAATTAGTACAGTCTCTATTTCTTAACAGACAAACGGGGATAACTTTTTGTTGATGGTTGGCAATTCGAACTAGTAGAGGTCTGTAGGTTGCTATGAATTATTGAATAAAGTTATTAGAAGAGATGTAACGTTTTTCTATGAAGGGACAACAACAATATTAAATCGAGTCAGAATATATATGACATTGTGTTCAGCGTCCTTAACTGGGTGATCGGATATCAACAGGTTATGGGCCCAGACAGCCAGGCTATTAAATAAAAAAAGTGAGGTTAGTTTTTCGCACAAACCACGTGAAAGATAGAATAACGAAAAAGAAAAGAATGGCGTTAATATATGGCAAGCACACATTTAACATTGAACTATTAAATCAGAATAATTATCAGATGTGGAAGTTTAGGATGGAAACAATGTTAACAGAACAAGATGTTCTAGATTTCACAAAAACTGAATTTAAGGCAGATGATTATACAGAGGAAAAGAAGAGAAATGAAGCTAAAAGAAAGGATGATCGTTGTAAATCTTTAATAGTACAATGTGTTGATGATAATCAAATCGAGTTGGTAAGAGGAAAGGCTACAGGATATTCTATGTGGAGAAGTTTGGAAGAACGTTACGAGAAAAAAGGGATACCAGGTCAGTTAGTGTTAAGGAAGAAACTCATGTCGATGAAATTAAAGGAAACAAAAAATTTGGAGACATTTCTCGCAGACTTTGATGAGATAGTACGACAATTAAAGGTTGCTGGTGCAGATATGAAAGAGAAGGACCTAGTATGTTCCTTGCTATTAGCCATGCCCAAGTCGTTTAATACGGTGGTAACAATATTAGAAAGCATGCCCGAAGATGAACTGCGTTTAGATGTAGCAAAAGCTAAATTCCGAGCTGAGTTTGAAAGAAGAAAAGCGTCCCAAGTAAATGAAGAAGGATCAAGTGAAGAAAAACCTGCTGCTTTTCTATTTAATCGTGGTGGCTGCTATTTATGTGGTGCAAAGGATCATTACAAGCGGGACTGTACGAAATTTGCTAGGCAAACTGAAGAGGACAGTCGAGATGGACATAGAGGAAGATATCAACGAGCACGAGGTAATAGGAATAACTATAGGAGAGGTCAAGGCTACAGAAGGAGTAGTTATGGAGGCAGACAGGGTAATTACAATAGAAGAGGTAACTATGTGAAAAATGAAAGTAGTGGTCAAGATGAAGAAGGTATTTGTTTTATGACTAATTCTAAAGATATTGAGCATAGAGACAGTAATAAACTCGTATTTTGCATTGACTCAGGTTGCACAGACCACTTAGTTAACGACAAAAGTTTCTTTTCAGACTTCTTAGTTTTAAAACACCCTATAAAAATAGCTGTTGCTAAAAACAACAATTTCATGGAGGCAATAGGTGTAGGGAATATAAAGGTTATTAGTAAGGTAAATAGAAATGAAGTGGAATGCACTATAAAAAATGTATTTTATGTTCCTAATCTGAGAAAAAACTTATTGTCGGTAAAGAAATTAGAAATGGCCAACATTAAGCTAATTTTTGAAAAGGGTCAGGTTAGTCTTTATAGCAATAAGAAATTAATAGGTATAGGTTATAGGAATAATTTATATGAAATAGAGTTTGAAGTGGAAAAGAAAGATTGTCTAAATATAGAATTAGAAAATGAGGATGTAAATTTGTGGCACAAAAGGTATGGACACATTTGTCAAGCAAATTTAGATAAGTTAGTAAAAAATGGTATGGTGTTAGGTATTGATAATTTAAAAGTAGGGAAAATAGAATTTTGTGAACCATGTATAAAGGGAAAAATGTCGAGGCTACCTTTTGGAACACGAAGTAAGGCTAAAAGATTGCTAGAAATTGTTCATTCCGATGTGGCTGGTCCAATAACACCATTAACCCATGATGGTGGCAAATACTTTGTTAGTTTTATTGACGACTTTTCAAATTTTGTGACAGTGTACATTATAAAGAACAAAGGTGACGTATTTAGTTGTTTTAAAGAATATGCGATAATGATGCAATCAAAATTCGATGCTAGAATTTCAGTGCTTAGGAGTGACAATGGCAGAGAGTATATTTCTGATGAATTTAAGACCTTTGTAGGGAAAACGGCATCTATATGGACTATACTACACCGTACACTCCAGAACAAAATGGTAAAGCGGAACGCTTTAACAGAAGCTTAGTGGACAAAGCGCGAGCAATGATAGAAGATGGTAATGTACCTAAGACATTTTGGAATGAGGCGGTGCGCGTAGCGGCATACCTACTAAACCGAAGTCCCAGTTCTCAATTAAGCAACACTACACCGGCTGAACTATGGTATGGAAAGAAGCCAGATGTGAAAAACCTCAGAGTATTTGGTTCTACAGCATATTCTCATATACCGAAAGAGCTGAGAAGTAAATTTGACGCGAAGTCAGAAAAATGTATAATGGTGGGTTATACAACAACAGGTTATAGGCTGTGGAGTTTAGAAAAACAAAAGATAATAGTATCGAGAGACGTTGTTTTTAATGAAAAAAACTTCATTATAAGGATACTCAAACTCAAGTAAGCTTAGACAGAAATGAAGAAAGTGCAGATAGTATAAATGAGGAAGTAGTTGAAGAAAACCAGGTGACAGAGGGAAAGGAAATCAGGAAGAGCACAAGGGTGAAAAAGATTCCTAAGAGACTAGAAGACTATGAAATTAATGATAACGCGGAAAAGCTTCCGGATGAGACAATTGATATAATGATGGCTTATTCTATTGGATTTTTATCTTCAAACAGTCCATCAACATTTGAAGAGGCCATACAAGACAAAGATTGGGAAAAGGCAATAGAACAAGAACTTATGATGTTGAAGCGAAATGAAACATGGGAAGTTGTACCGTTTATTGAGAATCAGGACATAATTGATTCCAAATGGGTATTTTCCGAAAAAGAAGTTCAAGGAAGGAATGTAAAGAAAGCTAGATTAGTTGCAAGAGGCTTTCAGCAGAAGACATCAGCAGAGGAAGAGATTTACACACCAGTGGCGCGAATGATAACATTACGTGTACTACTATCATTGGCTGTTGAGAATAATTGTAAAATACATCAGATGGACGTAAAATCAGCGTTTCTGCACGGGGAACTACGTGAACCAGTGTACATGTATTTACCTGATGGTCTTGAAGGAAATCGTAGTACTCATGTTTGTAAATTGAAAAAGGCGCTATATGGGTTGCGGTCGAGCCCAAAATGCTGGTATGAACGCTTAAGCAATTATCTTAATAATATAGGTTTCAGGCGATCTGATGTAGACCCTTGTTTATTCGTTCACAACAATACATATTAGGTAGATTAGGGTAGATGACTTAATTTTGATATCTAATGATTTAGAGAGTGTAGAACATGTAAAGTCCCAACTTTCAACCGAATTTGATATGAAAGATTTTTCTAACAGCAATAAAATCACGTTTTTGGGGTTGGAAATTGAGAAAAATAATAACTGTTTGTATATTTCACAACAAAACCTTATAGCTAGAGTTCTTAAGAAATTTTACATGTTAGAGTGTAAGAGTTCGTATACGCCTATGCAGGCTAAGTTAAATTTAGAATTACAACCAAATATTCAGTTAGAAGTCCCTTACAAAGAACTTATTGGCAGCTTGATGTACATTATGTTGGGTTCGAGGCCTGACATCTGTTTCTCTGTAATGTACTTCAGTCAGTTTCAGAATTGTTTTGGCATAACCCATTGGAAACATTTAAGGAACATTTTAAGATACTTAAATTACACTAAAAATTATGCTCTGAAATATACAAAGACCAATGTTGATTTAAATGTAGAAGCATATGCTGATTCAGACTTTGCAAGTAATCCGAACGATAGGAAAAGTGTTACAGGATTTTTATTAAAATTAAATAACAACACAGTAGCTTGGAAATCTAAAAAGCAAGCAATTGTAGCTTTATCTAGCTCTGAGTCAGAGTATGTTGCGTTGGCAAGCTGTGTAGCGGAATGTTTATTCCTAAAACAATTATTGGAAAGTATGACTAACACTAAGATAGATTGTATTAATGTATATGAAGACAATCAGTCTAGTATTAAAATGGCGTCTACGCTTGAGACGAAAAGATCAAAACATATTGACGTAAAATACCATTTTCTTAGAAATTTTGTGTCAAACGGTACAATTAAATTAGTTTATTTACCAACAACAGAACAATGTGCAGATCTGTTAACCAAAGCATTACCCAGAGTAAAACATGAATATTTTAGAGGTCAACTAGGTGTTGTATCTTTTAAAATGTAAAGTTGAAGTGTAGAATTGAGTGGGGGTGTTGATGGTTGGCAATTCGAACTAGTAGAGGTCTGTAGGTTGGTATGAATTATTGAATAAAGTTATCAGAAGAGATGTAACGTTTTTCTATGAAGGGACAACAACAATATTAAATCGAGTCAGAATATATATGACATTGTGTTCAGCGTCCTTAACTGGGTGATCGGATATCAACACTTAGATTACTACTCAAGTTTACATGTCTTCATTCAGTATTAGCTTCTAAGTACGACTTTCGTGAACGTTTATATTATAACTAATCCGCGCTAATTTTCGATACTCCTATTTGTTAGGGCACGGTATACACATTCTTTATTACGAAGTACCTTCTTCACTGAAATTAAGAGCGATGGAACAACCATTTAAACCATTTAAATTGTGTATTGGTGTGTCGCAGCTACATATGTGAATTGAATTTTGATCTGGAAAATTTTCAATTTTACAGCCCGAACAACGCATTGTTACTGTAGCAGTCTTGTGTATACTGGACCTTATGTCCCGTCGATGAATTTTTGAGACAGCGATTTTCATTGTACCTTCCCATTATATAATGTGATCTAAAACAAACAGAGTCATCATCTCTTGTTGGTAGTGTTTTATGTGCAAATGTTCTATTTTTAATATCATTGAAATTGCTCTCTACAGAAGCACTGCTACATACAGCCGGTGGATTATTAAAAAACCTATCCTATTTTTTGTTATGCCGTCTACCCTATCGAACGAAACGATTACTGCTATCAGTATCAGTCATCATTAGTTTCTTCGCCTACATCAAAAATGTCATCTGCATTTCCAAGACCATGCGAAATGACATTTTACAGCCACACTTTAAAAGTTTCACATGGTGTTGCTAATGAAAGATCTTCAATGCTAGTATCTTCAGCTTCATTAAGTGCTACAGTAAATATCGCATCGAGAATTTTTTTTGAACGGTGAATATCTGCTGAAGACATTAGCTGGTCCAGAACATTTTCCAGATAAGCTTGACCAATCAAACAATAATTTACGTGCGCTATATCACATCTTACAAATATTCGGGGAGAGCATCTGTGAACGTGATTATTGAAAAATAAGATCAAAACAAAAGTCAAGATAAGAATTAACAATAGAAAAGTCCATAAAAACTTTGATAACAGAGGAAAGTAACGCTACAGACATGTAATAACCTCTATATAGAGAGAAAATGAATTATACCGACGGTATCGTGCCTTTCAGACAACATATTATAAATAGAATATTGGATTCCACTTGTTGGATCACGAACAGCTACATCATATAGAAAAATTACTTTACACTTTTCTTTATTTGGTTTAATAAGACGTTTAACTATGCCATCTGCACGAAAAAAACAGTCTTAGTAAAACTATTAACTAACTGATTTATACTGGAGCCAAGTACAAATTATGCTTTCCCTAGAAGCGTGACTTCTTAAAAGCTAAAATAAATTTATAGTAGATGCTTAAAAAATTTTTTTAACTAGTAATCTAAGGGGTTACTAAATTGAAAAATATAGTATAAAGAAACACAATGGCAAAAAAATTAGCTTGACTTTTGTAATATCCGCTATTTACATTTCAAACAAAAAAAAGTTACTGGGAACATCTGTGACATGGGGAAGTTAATATTGATGTGAACTTTTGCTATGCAAGGTGCCTCACATGATGAACGGCGACAATCAGTTCCTTTTTCTAGCGTTTGTATCAAAATTTGCAGCGGCAGACAGACATCAGTTCAACGAACAGTGTTGGTGATGTGCTGTTCGTTTTCCAGAAAGTTTAAACTAAACTAATGTATGATTAGTTAACACGTAACGACAAAGGACAGTTTCTTGAGAGCTAGCTTTAGATTGAAGCCATAGTGCAGCGGTGGGAGTAGATGTAAAGGGATGAGACGATAAATATTGGATATTAAGAAATACACTTCATAAGCGATTCAATTTTTTTGTAGTATGTGATGTCTATTGTTCATCCCTTTGCCTCTAGTCTCGAAAAGTTGGACTATGTTTCCGGCCTTTATTTTCACCACAATTTCTTTCTACGATAAAAATCCGACATACTAAGTACAAAAAAATATTTTACTTACCGTAAATAAAAATACTTTTGTTTTCATGTACTATAAATATTTGTTCTAAATCTGGTTCTATATACGTGAAAAAACCGTTTTTTTTTCTTTACCGTATCTGGGTAGGAATAATATTTTAAAAACGGAAGTACGGTGTACAGTTGGCAGCCATATTTCAAATGCAAATATCTCGAAAGCGGGAAAAGCATAAAACTTGGCGATTACGGCACAAAACTATGGCATGCTCCAATTTTGAACATTCCAAAGTGCGGCTGCCAACTTTACGCATTTTTAACTGCCTCCATTTTGAGAAATAGCCCGACTGAAAAAGTGTCTGTTTATTTATCAGTTATCTACCAACACATTCTTAGTTATTTATATCGATGGATTGATGGTGACTCCATTAAATCAATTTTTTCCACTTGCTTCTAAATTCGGTATGCCGTGAAATATCAATTTCATTACTATTATTGTGGATCTTTCATGTTGATAGGTCATCGTAAATCCATTGGAAAACCATTAATGGTGAAATAAATCAATCAAACGTATTCATTAGGTAAAAAGCAAGCGTATGGGTATAACGGCAGAAAACTGTTTTCCATTGGTTTAGGAAGAGTGTAACAGCGCAGATCAAACAATCTTAAATAAGAAAGATTGTTGTTAATATACAATTTAATACAGAGACAGCTACTTTGATGAAGTACAAACCAACGACACACGCGTTTGTGTTTTTCTGGTTGCCACTCTTTACCATTGTGTGCGCTTTTTGTGTGCTTATCTCTCTTCATTGGCTTAGTAATATATATCTTGGTGTTTGAAAACATGGAGGAAAATTAATTAGTTGTAGTAGTAAATAACTGTGTTTGATTTTAAGGTGGCGAAGAACAAGAAGAAAAATTGGTTGTTATTAAGTTACAAGAGATAGCTTTATCTTTTAGCATTTTTGTACGCTGGCATAGTGGAGAGATATCATCAGCGTACTTATCCGTATGATAGAATCTACGTGGAGGCAGTCCAATTATAAGCGCTGTGTTTGGTTGTTTTGGAGTAGTGTAACTTACCTTTTTCTATCTTGTACTTCGTGTCGAAAGGATATTCGTAGGTGTTTATTTACCTCTTTGAAAGGAAATCAATTTATTTAAAGAATGGCCTTTAACTTTTGTTTCCTTTTCGCATTTGAGGCTATCTTTCTTTATTATTATTCTGTTTAACAACGTAGCGGTAGATCAAGTTGTTATTGATTTCTCTATACTTTGAGAAGCTTTCTGGGGATATTTGTAAATAAGTAGAGCCTGGAATAACAAGAAAAATGGCCCAGTTACTTCTCATATCTATTTTTAATGTCGATTTAAATTTTAATTGGAACTCATTTCATAATATTATTGTTAATGTGGCATTAATTATTTTCTGTGTGTATTAAGTAACGCCACATTAAGAATAAAATTAGACCAGATAATGCGTACTAGGACTAGTTGATATGATGGTTAGTGGACGATTTGGTCATAAATTATTATAAGTATAACCTCTACTACACTAATACGTCGAAGCGTGAAGTTTATTATGGAATTACGCTTGCTTAAGTTATGATAAATTGTAGGAGACAATGAAAATGCTCCAAACAAGCACTTCTTCATGGAACGATGATTATGGGTTGATGAGTTGATTGATGAGTATGGGGAAAAATGTATGGAAAGCGCAAAACTTGCTTGGAAATATATTTTTGAATAACAAAAAACATTTACAGCAATATATTTTTTGTATTTATTAAATTGATAGAATGTCAGTTTAATGTCAGAATTAAAAAGATAATGCACGAAAAAACCAGCTTTAGTTTAACTCTCCATTAAAATGCATAATTAATTTAAAAATTGATTATGGAATCGAATTTCTATTTTATTATGAAACTGGCCCTTTAAGCTTAACTTAATGGAGAATTAAAAAGTATTTAATCTTGCCCTCACTGACACTATATACGATACATACACGCAACAAAATAAAAATGAATAACGAGTATTTAAAATTCAAGACCTAAAGCGTCAGTGAGGGTGAAAAAGAATAAAAACTGACCGAGAATAGAGTTTTTGATTTCTAGCGCCGTTAATACTTCGTATATACAAAATACGACAACAGTGCGTATTTCGGCACGCCATCGTTGACACAATCCTACCACAAAACTCGATGGGATCGCCGTCGGCGAGGGTGAAAAAGAATAAAAGCT